>JACXGM010003165.1:27465-43353 GCA_016801145.1 Umbra pygmaea | reverse complement strand
CTATTCCGTTTTGACCTATGCCTGTTCAGATTACTCTGCCTGTGGATATCCCTAGATGTACCTTAGCCATATATGCTATTCGGTTTTGACCTATGCCTGTTTGGATTACTCTGTACCTGTTCCTATGGAATGTCAAACAGGTCAATAAATAACATTGTGCTATTGGACATTTTGGAGTGCTCCTTACAGACATTACACCCTGCCCTTGATAAAACACAGTGGACCAACACCAGCAGCTGACATGGCACCCCAGACCATCACTGACTGTGGGTACTTGACACTGGACTTCAGGCATTTTGGCATTTCCGTCTCCTCAGTCTTCCTCCAGACTCTGGCACCTTGATTTCCGAATGACATGCAAAATGTGTCTTTGTTTTGTTGTGCTGCTTCTCTGTAGCCCAGGTCAGGCTCTTCTGCCGCTGTTTCTGGTTCAAAAGTGGCTTGACCTGGGGAATGCGGCACCTGTAGCCCATTTCCTGCACACGCCTGTGCATGGTGGCTCTGGGTGTTTGTACTCCAGACTCAGTCCACTGCTTCCGCAGGTCATCCAAGGTCTGGAATCGGTCCTTCTCCACAATCTTCCTCAGGGTCTGGTCACCTCTTGTCGTTGTGCAGCGTTTTTTGCCACACTATTTCCTTCCCACAGACTTCCCACTGAGGTGCCTTGATACAGCACTCTGGGAACAGCCTATTTGTTCAGAAATATCTTTGTGTCTTACCCTCTTGCTTGAGGGTGTCAATGATGGCCTTCTGGACAGCAGTCAGGTCGGCAGTCTTACCAATGATTGCGGTTTTGAGTAATGAAACAGGCTGGGAGTTTTTAAAAGCCTCAGGAATCTTCTGCAAGGTGTTTAGAGTTAATTAGTTGATTCAGATGATTATTCAGATGGTTAAAAGCTCGTTTAGAGACCCTTTTTATGATATGCTAAATCTTTGAGATAGGATTTTGGGGTTTTCATGAGCTGTATGCCAAAATCATCAGTATTAAAACAATAAATTACCTGAAATATTTCAGTTGGTGTGCAATGAATCTAAAATATATGAAAGTAAAATTTTTATCATTACATTATGGAAAATAATGAACTTCATCACAATATGCTAATTTCTTGAGAAGGACCTGTATATATCTATAGATCATCTAGCTGCATTCATGATAATACCCATTCATGGCCCTCCAATGTACAAGATCACTTATAGGACAGCATTGCAAAGGTCTTTTAAAAAACTGTTGAAAATCAAATGTTCTACAGAATTTTCAGTATGTGTCCGTAAGATAGGATCACAATATGTTAAAGAAAATTGATGGGATTGGAGGAATTAAAGTTATATCACCAGGTTGCAACCAGTATAAAATAAGTATTTATTTCACTAAAGCAAACAAATTCTTTAGATTATTTGGAATTGTTTATTTATTGTACGTGGGAAATCTGTTGTCTTTGCAATGTTATGCTTAACCTTGGCCAAGTCACCATTGCAATTGATAATCAGTTCTCAAATCAGCTTACCTGGTTAATTTAAGGTGAAATACATCACAAGAAAAAAAATTGCCTAGCCTCTTTATCATCCCTAGGATCCAATAGCAGTAATGCATGTCATAATGAAAATAATTTCATATTTGTGCACATGTTTACAAGACAATGTGGAATAACATTTGGCAATTAATAAGTAATTTCCCATTACCTGTTGAAGATGTGTAACCATTATAACAAGACTTTAATGCATTTATTGGTTCCATAGTAACTGTCACGGTCACCCCCTCCTGGTGAGTCATGGTGGTGCAGCTGAGAAGCTCCTTTTTGTATGTTTGCCCTGACATTTTATCACCTGACTGTTCACATGTTTCTGCCTATCCAATAGACCATCTTCAATCAGCCACAGCTGCATTCTCTTAATTTATCAGTATGTGTACTTAAGTTCTTTTAGTTGTGTTGTTAACTGTTGGTCATTGTGACATGTAGGTCTGGTTTAGTGTGTTGCTGCATAGCTTACTTATATCCATTAAAGCTGTTTTTTTCTATGAGTGTTTTTTATGTTAAACACTGTTTCATTTCTCTCAAATACCTTTGCGTGCCCTCTACTCCTTTGCACCTACACACAATATTACAGTAACTACACTGCTCAAAAAATAAAGGGAACACTTAAACAACACAATTTAACTCCAAGTCAATCACACTTCTGTGATATCACACTGTCCACTCAGAAAGCAACACTGATTGACAATCAATTTCACATGCTGTTGTGCAAATGGAACAGATAACAGGTGGAAATTATAGGCAATTAGCAAGATACCCCCAATAAAAGAGTGGTTCTGCAGGTGGTGACCACAGACCACTTCTCAGTTCCTATGCTTCCTGGCTGATGTTTTGGTCACTTTTGAATGCTGGTCGGTGCTTTCACTCTAGCGTGAGACGTGGTAGCATGAGACGGAGTCTACAAACCACACAAGTGGCTCAGGTAGTGAAACCAACCAAGATTGCACATCTATGCGAGCTGTGGCAAGAAGGTTTGCTGTGTCTGTCAGTGTAGTGTCCAGAGCATGGAGGCGCTACCCAGAGACAGGCCAGTACATCAGGAGACGTGGAGGAGGCCATAGGAGGGCAACATCCCAGCAGCAGGACCACTACCTCCGCCTTTGTGCAAGGAGGAGCAGGAGGAGCACTGCCGAGCCCTGCAAGCCACAAATGTGCATGTGTCCACTCAAATAGTCATAAACAGACTCCATGAGGGTGGTATGAAGGCCCAACGTCCAGAGGTGGGGGTTGTGCTTACAGCCCAACACTGTGCAGGATGTTTGGCATTTGCCAGGGAACACCAAGATTAGCAAATTTTCCACTGGCGCCCTGTGCTCTTCACGGATGAAAGCAGGTTTACACTGAGCGCATGTGACAGACGTGACAGAGTCTGGAGATGCCATGGAGAATGTTCTGCTGCCTGCAACATCCTCCAGCATGACCGGTTTGGCGGTGGGTCAGTAATGGTGGGGTGGCATTTCATTGGGGGGCTGCACAGCCATCCATGTGCTCGCCAGAGGTAGCCTGACTGCCATTAGGTAACGAGATAAGATCCTCAGACCCCTTGTGAAACCATATGCTGGTGCGGTTGGCCCTGGGTTCCTCCTAATGCAAGACCTCATGTGGCTGGTGTGTGTCAGCACAGTTCCTGCAAGAGGAAGGCATTGATGCTAAGGACTGGCCTGCCCGTTCCCCAGACCTGAATCCGATTGAGCACATATGGGACATCATGTCTCACTCCATCCACCAACGCCACATTGCACCACAGACTGTGCAGGAGCTGGCAGATGCTTTAGTCCAGGTCTGGGAGGACATCCCTCCGGAAACCATCCACCACCTCATCAGGAGCATGCCCAGGTTTTGTAGGGAGGTCATACGGGCACGTGGAGGCCACACACACTACTGAGCCTCATTTTGACTTGTTTTAAGGACATTACATCAAAGTTGGATCAGCCTGTAGTGTGGTTTTCCACTTTGATTATGACTGTGACTCAATATCCAGACCTCCATGGGTTGATACATTTGATTTCCATTGATAATGTTTGTGTGATTTTTTTGTTAGCACATTCAAATATGTAAAGACGAAAGTATTTCATACGATTAGTTCATTCATTTAGATCTGGGATGTGTTATCTTAGTGTTCCCTTTATTTTTTTGAGCAGTATATATGCATTGCATTGTTGAATGCAAGTTAAAATATGTGTATGCTATTTTCTAACCACAGAAGTCTACGAATGGATGATCAATTGTATTACTCTTGACAGCCCATTTTAGAATTGTCCCTACCTATAAATATCTGGGAATTTGGTTTAACAATAATCTCTCTTAAAACACATGGGCAGCTGGTATAAATGTGCTAACAGAGTTAAGCCCTCCTTATCTTTTACTCTAAAGGTGAGAATATTATTGTTAAAAAACCTTGCAAGATTTTTTTTGATGGAAGCTAGAGCAGCAAAAGCACCAAATCGTCACACAAGCTTTACATATCTAAATGGGCAAATAATTTACAATATATACTGTGTTTTAGTGTCATCATCCATTCATCTTCATGTTGAGTGACAGTTGTCTTGGCACACCCACTTGATTTGCTGCTCATTTGGGCTAAATTCATTCAGCCCACAGGCCTCTGGCTCAACCAATGACAGCGGGTGTAAAGACAGTACAGGCAGGCGATAGTGGCTGTTGTGTGACAATAAGCAGCTGGTGCTCAAATGAGGAAATGATGGACGTTAGCATAAAGAATTAAATTAATTATTTAGCTTTTTCTTTCCATTTTCTTCTTTGTCTTTGGAGGAGAAATGGGAAGTAAAGCGACTTGGAACACACCATCTAACATTCAAATACCACTAAAAGGCAAATGTCTAAATTGTACATTTTGTGTTTCTTGGTTTGAACGAAAGACTGGCAAGCTAAGAATTTGCTATTCTGTTCCCATACTTACTTTATGGAGGAGACGTGGCTTGGACCAAAAAAGGAATTGTGGATTTAAAATATTAATCTGTCAAAATTGGGAAACAATAATGTAGGTGTAAGTAGTGTAAAGCTATCAATTTGGGTAAAGTTAACATGTACTATATGCTGTCTATTGAGTGGGACTTCATCCAAAGATCACCAGATTTCAATGACTTGGTGACCTCTTAAAGACCATCACACACATTTCCTTTCTAAAGATTGCCTGTCTCTTTTCAAAAATGACCATACTTTTTGCTGTGTTTGTGTACCAAAATGTTTTATTCTGGACATGTTTGACACAATGTATTGCAAAACGGTTATGATTAAAAAAGTTGTAGTATCTATTGGCAGTTGTTGCAGTTGGAACACATTTTGTTGACATTGTAGGCTATGATAGAGCATTCTGTACTATCATGTTGTAGTGTTACAAGAGTTGTAGTGTGTTGCGTCTCTGCCACCTAGTGTCCTTTAACTGGGGGTGGGGAGTGGTTCTTTTGAGAGAAAAAAAAGGTGATGGAGTAAATCTCATGATGTGTGGTGCTTATGGATGTATTAAGAGAACTGAAGGCCGACTTTGGCACAAAGCCCTGTTCATTCCAATGAAAGCTGCTCAAAAGCGCATGAAGCAAATATGGAGCGCCAAAATACCCGGATCTTCCGCGTTGTGCGGCCCAACGGACATGCGCACTAGCAACAGTTTGTTTGTGTTGTCGTAGCAATCAGTAGCAACACTGTATGTCCATCATGCCTAGTTTAATAACTCTGGATTTGGCTACAATTGAATGTTATTTTTTTTTAAACCTAAAGTTTTAAACAAGGACCCTTTAACACTAGAACCGCCAAAGGCCGACGCCATCCGGCGTTTGAGTTTGTAATTAAAATATATCTGTGATTTTGAAAGCTACACCCTCCTGCTTCCTTGACTTTTCCTAAATATGTTTATTTTACATTATTCTGTTGTCCAATTTTAAAAATCTCAAACAGAAAGCCTTTTATTAATGATTTCCATGTTTTTTTACCACTAATTACTACTAAAACCGCCAAAATCTGACGCAGCCTAACGTTGGTACCCAGCCAATTATCTGGTACCCAGGTGCTAAGCAACCAAGGCGCTAAGCACCTCTCACTGACTGAATGCTTTCAATGGCTCAATGGCCAATAACCACAGACAAAAGATCTTTAGCCCTGGCTGAGAATTAATTAAATAATGTCTATCATGTCGTAAAATACTTTTAACTTTAGTCTTTGCAATATAATGTATTAACTAAAGTTACTGGCTATCATGTGTTTTAGAATTGTTGCAGATTATTTTTCAACAACGCTGCTTCTCATAATTCAACATTTTACATAGGCTACACTCATAAATAAATAATTGAATAATATTTGTATTATAAGTAGGCTATTTGTTGTTTCCTTTGCTACCATAATCCTTAAGTTTTAAAATCACAATTGGCCAAATGTCGCTGCATTTACACATGTGATTCTCCATGTCGGATATAGCCTATTACACTAACTAAAAAAATATGTGCTCAGTTCGCATAACGCCTGACATAAATGAAAGGGCAGAGGGATTTATGAAAGAACTATTGCATGCACGTGAAGTTATATGATTATGAAAACTACATAAAAAATTAAATGTTTGTAAACACGCTTCAAGTCTACATCTAGTAGACTTGTGCAAAGAGTTGAGGTGAGCAGATGCACTAAACTTTGTAATTAAATATAAAACATCAAATAACTGTATAGTCTTCCATATTTTATTCGGTAATTACTGAGCTGCGTTCCTTGTATGACATGTGCTATATAAATAAAGGTTTATTATTATTATTATTATTATATAATGTACACATAAAATCCAATGAAAAATACTATAAGGTTGTGTCCTTCATTATTCTCTTATTTTTTTCATAGTAATTATATAATGACATTATAAGCAGATTTACTCTCTGTAGCCTATTATATGTTTCTGTTTCCTGGCAGAAGCAGCTAGATTCAGATTTAACATTTCCTATAGGCTACTTAAGTTCAAAGGATACAATTAAAATGTAGGCTAATATATAAAATGACTGGCCATCTTGTGTTTCCGAATTTTCACTGATTATTTTACACCTACATCCCTGATCTCTGCTTCTCACGTAGGTTGAAGTCAGCTAAAATGGTCTATCCGGTGAAATGAGCCAAATAATGTTGTAGAGGCCTACATCATATCTCTTAAAATCTTTACAGCAAAAAAATATCTATTTTATTGTATGATCACCTATACAACATTCCTTGTGTGGGGGTTTCGTTTGTGCTCAGTTTGCATAACGCATGACATAGATGGAAGTGCAGAGGGATTTATAAAAAAGCTATTGGATGCCCGTCAATCACCCCCGTAAAAACTGGCCCTGTTTCGCGGCCAAGAGGTCCGGTCTAATAGTTAGTTATATATTGGACGTTTTTTAGCAACATCATCCCGCTGGTCTAAACTGTGCAGCCTCTTCCGAAAGCGTCTGTGTCCCCATAACATTTCAATCCAAACTGATGCCCATGCCCTGGAAGTTATGACTATGAAAACTATAGCTATAAAACATTTATTGTCTGGTAACATGCATTTACAGCGTGCGGTTATGCAAAACAAAGCTTGCTTGAACCTGAACAACACCGCGGACAGAGAGGTGAGGGGTGGAGGAGGGCAATGAATATAGGCCTACCTGCGTTTTTCTGACATTTAGTAAGAGGGTGTGTGAGGGGGTGGGGGAGGGTCTGTGTTTCAATTGCGCAAGCATGAACGATCATCTTCATTCATCAATGGATCTCAACATGCCGCTGAGTTGTTGAACTTTAACCTACCTAGGCAGAGTAGGGTTGACAGTCGGCCTGAATACTGACCCAGGTCCGACCCAAGCCAGTCGGTTGGAGAATCAGAAATTAAATGAGCTGCTGATAAAAAGCCCAATACATTTTTTTGCCTATATTACTCAAATCAATTTGTAATGTAACAAAATAAGTAATTCAATAATATTTGTAATCATATTTACAAAAAATATGATCAAATGGTTAACTAAAGGTTTACTCTCTGTTGCCTATATTACACAGCATTGATGATGTTTCAACACGTTAGCAAAGAGCTTACACAAAGTCCTTGTGTGGGGGCTTCTTTTCCTCAGTTTCACATTAGCCTAATATACGATCAGTTGGTACAACACCGCGGACAGAGGGGATAAGGGGGTTGGAGGAGGGGCCATTAGGCTGACAATTAGCCTACACTCAAAGCACAAGAAGACAACACTTGAAAACAGACGTTTGCTGCAGTCTAAGACACTTGGAAAAAAGCACAAGACAACACTTGAAAACAGACGTTTGCTGCAGTCTAAGACACCTTGACTTAATAATTCTAATTTTACTAAGGATAAACATTGGAAAATAGGCTACAGTATAGCTATCTTTGATATTATAAATATATTTGTTTTTGTATTCTACTGTTATAAAGTGCATTCAACAAAAATATTCATGCAGTTCTTGCCCTCACAAGCATCCAAAGTCATTGTTCTTCACCAGCTCAGTATGTGTGTGTGAGGGGGTTGCCTGGAATGTTGATGGGATAAACCGGTTTCAACGGCGAAGGTGAGCGGGTGGAGGACGGCCCAAGAAAAAATACATGTCTTCAATCGAGCTTCGCTTTTTTCTGTACATATTTAAATATATATATTCACCTGAAGAGGGTTTGAATGGAAATGAACCGGTCTTTACATGTGCCATTATGCAATGTGAAGCTTGCTTGAAACAGATTCATTTTAGCTTCAAGTCAATTTATCTTGTCAGCGCAAAGCATTTGAGGCAAGCAGATAATTCAATCATTATAAAAAACTGTACATAGATCAATTCTATAATCCACACTGCACCTGTCTGATATGTTTGCTATTGTATTTGAATATAAAATATTCCAAAAAATATATATATATAATGGGTGTGCCAAACCGTAATGCAGATCCCAAAACATATTTGTTCTGAATTTGTTGAAAATCTTTTTTACCTTGATCAACAATATTTTACAGAAAGAAAAGTAGGATATATAAAAATACAAAACGAACAAATATTGAAACGATTTCTCTGGTCTCTAATTAGCAAACACAACTGTTTTTAAAATCCACACTGCACCCGCTGAAATGTTTGCTATTGTATTTGAAAATAAAATATTACAAAAAAATATATATATATATATAATGGGTGTGCTGAAACGTAATGCAGATCCAGAAACATATTTGTTCTGAATTTGTTAGTTGAAAATCATTGACATTCTATAGAGCCTATAAAATTGTGAAAATACAACAGCATAAATACGACATGTTGTAATTCAGGCTGTTTCCGATACTGGAATACATTTTAAAATGAATAAAACGGCACTTTCTGATTGCGCCGTTAGTTGAAAATCAAATTAAAAGTATTAGCTGGTTTATCTATGAAATAAGTACATGTGGTGGATTTTCATTCTAGACTAAAGAATTGTCATTCTATAAAGGCAATATAATACCATCAAAAACAACAAAAATCTCCATGTAATTAATCTGTTTTGAGACAGTTTTACGTAGGCCTATAAAAACACAATAGAGGTGATGCTCTTGATCACTGGATGCAGTGATGGCTTCGCTGGAGGCTGCGGAGGAGAGAGCGGTTTTTAATGAGGGTGATTTGTATGCTAATGACGCTGATGGGCGTCAGCAGTTGGCGGTTATAGGTAGTTTGGAAGGCCTGGCGGTTCTAGTGTTTGGGCTGGTAAGTTCATGTACCCCAAAAAACATTTTCTGCTGACATATAGAACTTTCTTTCACCATAAAAGTCTATGGGAATAATCGTTTTTAAGCCGCAGGGGGTGCAGTTCCACCGTTGGCCGCTAAGACCATGGTTGTTTCAACTTCTGTCTGTAAGTCTAACCCCCTTGGTGGTGCTGAGCTCTTTTCGCTGTCCTAACATAACATGGTGTCAGAATGCTTCATTCACAAAGGGAGAAAGAACAGTCAGAGAAGGTTGGTTCATGAAGAAACAAGAGATCCTGTATTATTATAATTTTTTTGCATCATTGCTGGTTGCTCTGCTAAGGTACGCTGATGCCAGCTAGCAACCAAGCTAACGTTACGGCATACAGGAAGTGAGAAGGAGAAAAGTGTTAAGAGCCATGGTTTCAAGTGACTCCACCACCTAGCTTTTAATTCACAAAGCCAGAAGAGTGGCCCAAGTAGATCAGAAGGTTTAAGAGGTTCAGGATGACATCTGGTTTAGAACTGCAGCCCAATGAATACCAAGTGAACATTTTAATCTATACAATGTGGGAGATGAAGCCCAGGTTGTGGAGACGAGTGAGTAGAGTGTGGTCATAGCTAAACTGGATGCACACTTTGAAGTCCGGAGGAATGTGATTTTTGGGCATGCTAAATTAAAGGAGTTGGAGAGTCAGTAGACAGCTTCATCACAGTGCTAAACAGCCACACCAGTAGGCTTACTAGACTCATCCAGACACTATAGTTCAATACCATCAAGCTAAAAAGTCTCATTCACAACCACAGAGCCTGCAGGCTGGAAGATGATACCCAGCTAGGGAGAAAAACCCTCCGGGATACCTGAAATACTTGAACTGGATACTAGTTTAGCTGAATAGAGTTAATAAAAGGTTGGATTAAAATAATAATGAACTGAACAGGATAAACGTTTAAAGAAAGTATTTTCTATTGAAAATGTTAGGGTTGTTTGCTTAAATTGAAGGGAGGTAATACTAAGAAATTATTTTACAAAGGGTTGATAATCTAACAAAGAGGTATTGAAAGAAAAAAAAAAAAAAAAGAATAAAAATGTTAGGTTAATCAAAATAGTTATTTGAATGTACAGCACAGTACAGTACACAATGTGTAATGTACTGACTAGAAAACATCAGCCTTTGACAAAACAATGACACACCTTTCCTCATTAAAAGTGATGAACATCCAAAAAATGTCCAAAGTGATATATTAAAAAAACTATATTAACCATGTTACTGTACGTTCATCCTTTACTGTTGAACACAATGTATTGACATTTTGATTTTTGATAAACAAAATGGCTTTTGTATGATATATCAAGAAGCCTCAAACATGTCCTTACTTGTTGTTGTTATTAAGAGTTGTATTGTCCACCCAGACCCATGTACCCTCTGTATTCTGGTCTGTCATTCCGATCCAGGGGCTGTCTGCATAATCAGGGTTTCCCACTTTAATTCTTAGAAACTCCTAAGGAGGAGAGACAGATGATGTAGAGAAATGCCAGATGAATGTTTAATAAAATGTAAGAGGTATTGCATTTCATTAAATCTACAGCTGGTCCTACAACTCAAATGTAAGTTACATTATACCTGAAGGTACATTTTCTTACTCTTCATTACTTCATACATGATGGTACATAATCTTACTGTTCATTACTCCATACCTGATGGTATCTACTGTAAGCATTAACACACAAATGACTGTGCATTGCCAGGGAATAAACACACAACTTTTCTTACTAGTCATTAATCCAAACTTCATGGTACAATATCTTACTGTTCATTACTTCATACCAGTTGGTACACTATCATAGTGTTCATTACTCCATGCCTAGGCCAGTTCTAGCTATGGGAAAACACTGTTTGCCTGGCAACACTATATTATGCCGGCTTTCAAGATTTACACACAATAAAACTGCATTTGGCTACAACTCACTCACAAGCTTTGCAATGGATTTACAATGATTATTGCAATGAATTAAAACAGGTGCTATTATTCTAAAAAAATAAATCAGAATTTGTGTTGCCGGCATAATATAGTGTTGCCAGCCGAAAAAGTGTTTGCCCCCTGCTAGAACTGGCCCTGCTCAAAACCGGATGGTACATTATCTTACTGTTCATTTCTCCATGGAACATTATCTTACTGTTCGGTACTTCATACCTGATGGTACACTATCTTAAGTGTTCTTTACTCCAATACTGATGGTATATAATCTAACTGTTAATGTACCATTAGGTATGGAAAAATTATCTAATTGTTCATTTCAACAAACATGCTGGTACAGTATTTTATGTTCATTATCTCATACTGTAACTTTCCCCAGTTCCCCTTCCCTGAGGTCTACAGCTTCTCTATCCTACACTGCTCAAAACTCCGATTCCCATAACCCGGACTCAATCACACAAATTCTGTACACCTGCTCTGACCCTGTCTGTATATAAGGCTTACACACACACCATTGCCTCTTTGCGAGGTATTGTAAATAATTATTTTCTTCCTACTGAGCATATATTCTTGGATTGTTATTCTGGCCTGACCCGTGCATTGTTTATTCAGTATTGTGTTTTGGATTATCCTCTGTACCTTCGCCTGATCTGTTACTGCCTTGTTTTTGAAAAGCCTGCCTGCCTGAGAACTTGATCTGTGTACCGACCTCCGCCTGTGTTACTGCCTGAGTAGTGTACCAACCTCTGCATGTCTGACTGCCTGCTTTTTGACTACGAACCTGTTTAGAATAAACATTGTTCTTTTTACCTCTTGGGAGTGATTCGTTACACATACCAGATGGTACATTATCTTAATATTCATTACTACAATACTGATGGTTCATTATCTAACTATTCATTTCAACAAACCTCATGGTACGTTATCTTACTGTTCATTACTCCATACCTGATGGTACACTATCTTACTGTTCATTACTTTATTTGTAATAAGTGTCCAAACCTTTGCCCACACCATGTTATATTTTGTTTAATATATTTTGAGTCTATAGAAAATTCAAATCTATTTTTGTATAAACAGAGACAATTGTCATGTTTCACTTTGTTTTATGTAGAGAGCAGGTCAACCTCTGTTCACTGAAAGATTCAATAAAAAACATGTGGAGTTCCGCAGGGGAGTGTACTGGGTACAATACTTTTTTATTGTATATTAATGATTTGAAAATGGTCTGTTGAAATGAACTCTTTTTATATGCAGATGATGCAGCAATAATTGTTTCTCATGAAAGGAAAGAAAATGTTTCTTTTTAAGTACAGAGATGGAAAGTGTATCCAAATGGTTTACCATTAATAAGCTTTTTTTACATCTTGGAAAAACGGAGTCTATTTTATTTGGGTCGGCTGCTAAATTAAGAAAAAGCGCCAGATTGGAGGTAAAGGTTGGTGACTTGATCATTATCCCAAAACAAGAAGTAAAGTATTTGGGATGTGTATTAAACAATAAATTCACAGGAGAAAATATGGCAGCTTTAGTTCATTCCAAAATATGTAATAGGATACATTTTTTAGCAAGACAAACATCTTATTTAAATACACAAACGTTAAAAATGTTAGCTAAAGCATTAGTGCAGGCACACTATGATTATGCTGCAACATTTTGTTATAGTGGATGTTCAAAACGAATTAAAAACAAATTGCAGACTGCTCAAAACAAGCTATGTAGGGTCATTTTGAAAGTACATCCTCAGTTGCATCTTGACGATGAACACTATAGAGAGGTTGGTTTTTTTAAAGTTGAAGGGTAAAAGTATTAAAACTGGTATTGGTGTTTAAAATAATAAAGAAAAGAGTTCCTGGCTACTTGATAGACTATTATGTCCAGGTAAAGAATGTCCATAGACATTCCACAAGGGGGAGTAACACTGATATCTATACTTATAGATTTAAGAGTTCAATGGGGAGGAATTCTTTTCTGTATACTAGTGCTATAGCCTGGAATGAGTTACCTGGTTGTATAAAACTGATAAATACTGAAAGTGTTTTTAGAAAGGAAGTTAAAAATGGTTTTATTAACATTAACCTAGGGAGGGTGAGGAGTTTGATGCTGAGCTTGGTGATGATTTCACTCCATGTATGTACTGCTTCTATTTCTTTTTGTAATCTGAGAGGACCACAATGGAAATAAGCCATTGGGTTTTTTGTGTATTTAATCCTTGGCAGCTCTTTGTAATGATTGAGTAATTGTCTAAATAAATTCATTCATTCATTCATTCATTCATTCATTCATTCATTCTACATATGTGACACCCTACCTGTTCCTGTAGACTCTCGATGATGACCAGGTGTCCTCCATCTCGAATGCAGGCATACTTACTCTGTTTCCAGGTCATTATGTCATTAGAAAAGTAGTAACATGAGCCATTGAAGAATATCCAGTCAGAGGAACAATGTTTTGCTAGGACAAATAAAGAGTAGACAATCTGAAGTTGATGACTTAAAGAACCAAAATATATACAATGTTAATACTGCGACAACTACAATACATCTGAATTGTTATACATGTACAAATGTGGCTACGATAAATTTATGCTGCTTAACCCACAATACCAATCAGTGCATTTAAATGCCAATAAATGGTCTATTCCCAACGCTGGGTGGTACTAGGCCAAAAAAGTCTACTATCGATGCTGGGGTTTGCAGTTCTTAATCCTCTAATAAAGCCTTATATGTTTAAAAAATGTTTTAAGAAAGTGAAGAAATATTGTAGACTATGCAGTTGTATGCAAAGGTTTCGGATCCCCTGACAATTTCCATGATTTTCATTTATAAATAATTGGGTGTTTGGATTAGCAATTTCATTATCAACTGTATCGAAGGCCTTCGACAGATCAACAAATACAGCACTACAATTCAACTTACTATCACCAGACGTGACAATATCATTCACAACCAATATAGTGGCCATGATGTTACTGTGTCCTGGTATAAAACCGGACTGATATTTGTTTAATATGCAGTTGTTAGATAAGGCTTGCTGCTGTATATTTACTAGTGACTATACAAGTTTTACTCACTTCCCGTACTCAAGTAGAAGTACAGATACTTGTGTTAAGAAATACTCTGGTAAAAGTAGAAGTACTGATTTAACTTCTTTACTCAAGTAAAAGTAACAAAGTACAGGCTTGGCAATTTACTTAAAATATAAAAGTAAAAGTAGCCTTGCGAATGACAACCATTTCTTATGCAAAGCTACCTGGACCACACAAATGTTACTAGAGTGCAAGCTGAGAAACTTCTGTGGACATGTAAAAAAAGGCTCTTTATGTGCCATTGTCTACATTTTAAATAGATGTCTGCCAATAGGCCTAACACATCACATATATGATTATTGTGACAGAGACTGGGACTCCAGGTTAATAAGATTCTGACTGAGTAGCAAGATATTATTTAAATTGTGATTCTGTGAGAATTCACAGATTCAGTTTCTCCTTTTTAATCTTCTCCTTAACATTTGAAGGAATCTACATGTATGTGTGTGTGCAGACATGCTGACGGGGGGGACAACTGGGATTGTTGTCCCAGGCCCAGTCCTGAGGGGGTCCCAAATTTTTTTTCTGCACAGTCATATTTTTTTTACCGGGCGACCCTAAAAGTATAGTTGTGTCCCGGGAAACTAAGGGATGGCAGCAGCGTATAAGAAATGAACTGACAGCTAGTAAATCTTTGAACATGGAGTGCTAATAATAATAAATGTCAGGCTCACAATTTTTACAATTGAAGTACTATAAAAGTTGGAGAAATTACAAATTCAATGTGCATTGCATTAGCAATGGCAATTCAATGTGCTTTACATAAACAGGAAAACACAAACATTTAAAACAGATAAAATTAAAGCATTTAAAATAAAAGTGAAAAACAGTTAGAAAAATAGTACAGTTTAAGAAATAAAGAGATTGAACGAACATATAAAATATAGTGCAATCAGTTCGGACTTAGCACAGAGTTCATTCAGTAAAAGCGTAGCTAAACAGATGTGTTTTGAGTCTGTATTTAAAGGTGACTACTGTTGGAGCAAATCTGATTTCCTCTGGGAGCTGGTTCCAGCTGCGGCTGGCATAGTAGCTAAAAGCAGATTCTCCGCGTTTTGTCTGAATCCTTGGTACCCTAGCTGATGTAATCCTGATGATCTGAGTGGTCTGTTGGGATTATATTCAATGAGCATATCTGCAATGTATTTAGGTCCTAGGCCATTGAGTGATTTATATACCAGTAATAATACTTTAAAGTCTATCCTAAATGTGACTGGGAGCCAGTGTAGAGATTTGAGGACTGGTGTGATATGCTCATATTTCCTGGTTCTGCTTAAAATCCTGGCGGCAGCATTCTGTATGAGTCTAGCTGTCTTATGGTTTTTTTGGGAAGACCAGTGAGGAGGCCATTACAATAATCCACTCTGCTGGTGATGAAAGCATGAACAAGTTTCTCTAAGTCTTGTCTGGAAACAAAGCATCTAATTCTTGAGATATTTCTAAGATGATAATATGCTGATTTAGTTATTGCTTTAACATGATTACTGAAGCTAAGGTCTGACTCCAGAATCACACCAAGATTCCGGACTTGATCTTTAGTTGTTTGACCCCTAGCATCAAGGTATGCGTTCACCTTGAGAACTTCATCTTTGTTTCCAAATGCAATGACTTCGGTTTTCTC
>JACXGM010003165.1:6412-18729 GCA_016801145.1 Umbra pygmaea | reverse complement strand
AATTCGGTCAATTCTCAGCACTTAAGACTAAAATGGCACTTTGAGAAGCTTGATAAATACGGGCCCAGGAACTATTGCACAATATGTGCAGTGCTTAATTTGTAAATTCGAAGGTCCCGGAACATATAGGCCTGCGAAAGGGAGAAGGATCCGGCAAGTTCAGCAACCGTACATCTCAGAATTATTCCCAAATTACGTTCTTAGGAAACTATTTTGAAAACCTGAATTACGTTATATGCCAACATATTTAGTTTTTTTTTACGCTCGAACTGCACGTTTCGTTATTACGCTATATTTGTACTTCTATTAATTTGCCCCTGTTCATTTCGTTTACCGGATTTATACGAGAACATTCCACACATTCCATACATTCCATAGTGTTCAAAATTATATTGCAACATTCACAGTTAAGGTTAGAATGAGGATACTAACGGTTAAGGTTAAGCATGAGGTTATTAACGGTTAAGGTTAGATACGACATTACTGAAGTTAAGGTTAGGATTAAGGTTAGGGTTAACATTACAAAAAATGACAATCATCTGCCTGCACGATGCAAGCAATGTAGAACAAAACACACAATGTGTTGGTCTGGATTTGAACTTGCGAACACTGGCATGCAAGTAGCAGATTTTTTACGTCCATCCACCATCCTCGACCTCTACCCTAGCAATAACTATGCTATTTACATGCTACGTCATGATCTTCATATGTTCATATTTAACGTTATCCGAGTGTTCAATTTAGTTCCCTACAAACATAATTGTTCATATTTCACATATTTCGGTTTTACAAAATAGTTCCCTCGTATTTCTTGTGATTTTGGGCTCAGTTCAGAGGTAACGGAACAAATTGAAAAAACCGAGGAAAGCTACGCAGCAGCTCAGTATACCCTTTCCAACTGACGGGCATTCGAGGCTTCATTACTGTTCTTCAAGCAGAAAGATCAAGCTGTCAACACAAATTCAGAATTTACTTAGCAAAATAAAAGCTGTCACTGATATTTGACACATTACAATCACTACCTTTTACCATAACAGCCGCACTGTGCTGTACCCATCTACAAACCTCCTACTGGTGTACCCATCTACAAACCTCCTACTGGGTAGCACAACATATGGGTCTATATTGTAAGAAACAAAATATCTAGTCCTCATCCTGGACAAAGCTCAAATGAAGCAGCAGCATGGAGCCCTGTATTGCCCTGCTGGTTTGCTTCTAAAGCTAAGCAGGGTCGGGCCTGGTTAGTCCCTGAATGGGAGACCAGTGCTGCTGAAAGTGGTGTTGGAGGGCTAGTAGGGGGCACTCTTCCCTCTGGTCTAAATATCAATCCCAATGCTCTAGGGCAGTGACAGGGACTTGACCTGCTTAGAGTGCAGTCTTTCCGATGGGACGTTAAAAGCTGGTGTTTTGACTCTCTGTGGTCATTAAAGATCCCATGGCACTTATCGTAAAACTAGTGGTGTTACCCCGGTGTCATGGCCAAATTCCCAAACGGGCCTCACATCAATCACTGCCACCTAATAATACACCTCCTTCCTAATTGGCAAATGTAACTACTCACCTCTCCACCTGATACAGTGCCTTGCGAAAGTATTTGGCCCCCTTGAACATTTTGACCGTTTGCCACATTTCAGGCTTCAAACATAAAGATATAAAACTGTAATTTTTTGTGAAGAAGCAACAACCAGTGGAACACAATCATAAAGTGGAACAAAATTTATTGGATATTTCAAACTTTTTTACAAATAAAAAGCTGACGAATTGGGGGAGCAAAATTATTCAGCCCCTTTACTTTCAGTGCAGCAAACTCTCTCCAGAAGTTCAGTGAGGATCTCTGAATGATCCAATGTTGACCTAAATGACTAATGATGATAAATATAATCCACCTGTATGTAATCAAGTCTGTATAAATGCACCTGCTCTATGATAGTCTCAGAGGTCCGTTGAAAACACAGAGAGCATCATGAAGAACAAGGAACACACCAGGCAAGTCCGAGATACTGTTGGGGAGAGGTTCAAAGCCAGATTTGGATACAGAAAGATTTCCCAAGCTTTAAACATCCAAAGGAGCACTGTGCAAGCGATAATATTGAAATGGAAGGAGTATCAGACCACTGCAAATCTACCAAGACCCGGCCGTCCCTCTAAAATGTCAGCTCATACAAGAAGAAGACTAATCAGAGATGCAGCCAAGAGGCCCATGATCACTCTGGATGAACTGCAGAGATCTACAGCTGAGGTGGGCGAGTCTGTCCATAGGACAACAATCAGTCGTATACTGCACAAATCTGGCCTTTATGGAAGAGTGGCAAGAAGAAAGACAGTTCTGAAAGATATCCATAAAAAGTGTTGTTTAAAGTTTGCCACAAGCCACCTGGGAGACACTAAACATGTGGAAGAAGGTGCTCTGGTCAGATGAAACCAAAATGGAACTCTTTGGCAACAATGCAAAATGTTACGTTTGGCGTAAAAGCAACACAGCTCATCACCCTGAACACACCATCCCCACTGTCAAACATGGTGGTGGCAGCATCATGGTTTGGGCCTGCTTCTCTTCAGCAGGGACAAGGAAGATGGCTAAAACTGATGGGAAGATGGATGGAGCCAAATACAGGACCATTCTGGAAGAAAACCTGATGGAGTATGCAAAAGACCTGAGACTGGGATGGAGATTTGTCTTCCAATAAGACAATGATCCAAAATAAAAAGCAAAATCTACAATGGAATGGTTCACAAACATATCCAGGTGTTAGAATGGCCAAGTCAAAGTCCAGACCTGAATCCAATCGAGAATCTGTGGAAAGAACTGAAAACTGCTGTTCACAAACGCTCTCCATCCAACCTCACTGAGCTCGAGCTGTTTTGCAAGGAGGAATGGGCAACAATTTCAGTCTCTCTATGTGAAAAACTGATAGAGACATACCCCAAGCGACTTACAGCTGTAATCGCAGCAAAAGGTGGTGCTACAAAGTATTAACTAATCATTTTGCACGCCCAATTTTTCAGTTCTTTATTTGTTAAAAAAGTTTGAAATATCCAATCAATTTCGTTCCACTTCATGATTGTGTCCCCCATGTTGTTGATTCTTAACAAAAAAATTACAGTTTCATATCTTTATGTCAGAAGCCTGAAATGTGGCAAAAGGTCGAAAAGTTCAAGGGGGCCGAATACTTTCGCAAGGCACTGTAGCTGAAGTGTGGTGAGCGTTCTGGCGCAAAATGGCTGCCGTGCGTCACCCAGGTGGGTGGTACACATTGGTGGTGGATGAGGTAGGCTTTCCCCCTAACTGTGTAAAGCGCTTTGGGTTCTTGAAAAGTGCTATATAAGCTGAATGTATTGTTATTATTATTATAATGAAGAAATTCAACAGCCAGTGTTTGATTTTTTTTCTTTACTTGAATTGATGCATTTCCTTGAGGATTCTAAATAAATAAAAATCCCTTTTATGCACTTACGCCATCATTACATGAAAATAGTAATGGGTAAAATGAGTTTAATCATTTTAATTCTTACTTTCCAATTTCAACAATTACAATTGCGCCCATTAAAGGTCTGTATTTGATAACTGTCATGCATTTTAGGCGTTGCTTTTGAGTGTAACAAAACACTACATTGTTTAGGGAAAGATTGAGAAGGACTTCGTTCACTGTAAAAATACTGATTTCTCTTGGAGACAGAAGGACTGGTTTTGTTGACTTAAGCTAGGATGCTTTGAAGCTCACCACATGTGAATCAACTGTGTTAAATTACTAATGGTAATTGGGGAAGACTATTGCTGTTTCCTGTGGTTTAGAAAATGCATCTCTTGTCAAACATTCAGTGGTGGGTTTGGATTCAAAATATTAGAGTTAACCAATAAGGAATGAGTGTTTACTGATATAAAAAAGGTACAGGAGAGGGAATTCAGGACTTCCTCTATAGATGGAACTCAGGCTTTAACAATAAAGTCTTTACTTACTCTAATTACATATCTCCAGGACTCTTGAGTGCAATTATTTAATGACTAAACACGTTAAAATATACAACATAAATGGTGACCGACGAAGGGCCGGATAAAACTAATTTTAGCCCTGCTGAAAAAGCGGAACGGAGGAGCCGAGCGCGGTTCCACAACAAGCACACTGATTCGGTGAGTTGACTCACATAGCATATGAAAATATTATCTGTGGAACTGCGTTCTGAGCTCACCGAACTGTAAAAACAAATGGGTGAGATTCCGACCAAGAATTCTAAATGGATTGAGACAGAAATGTATTTAGAGCCAATGTGCAAGCGTAAACAAATGCATGAACATTTTTTATATAAATTGCAAATAGCTAAATCCTACGGTAACGTGTTGGCTTAATAGAAGAATAAAAATAGTTAGCCACCTAAGGTAACCACCTAGAGAGGTGAGGGTTACAGAAGTTGAGATGGGTGAGGGCTGAAGATGTTGGATAGGGTAGAACTATGGGTGTATAAGCAACAGACTGGACCTAGGCTCATGAGAAAGTGTAAAAAAAATATTAAGAAGAGTTAGAAGTATAAGAATAAAGCCTGAATAGACAGCCACCTAAATTAGACTCAAAATAGACTCAAAAACTTAGGCTGTTACTGAATAAACAAAGTTGCACGTTAACTTGTTAATATTAGCTGTTTATTGCATAACGTTGGGCACAAAGGGCAGCTTGAAAAGTTATGATTACTGACTGTGCGTTCGTTGTAGTCTATTATTATTGTTTCGGAGAGGTGAGGGCTGTAGTTTAGACAGGAGGGTGAAGCAAAATTAAGTTTATTAAGGGTACTTTTATTAAGATAGTCTCCTGAAAAGGTAACCACCAATCGAGGTGAGGTGGGTAAGGTGAGGACTATGGAGAGGTGAGAAGACTCCGACTACCATTTCATTGTCAATTTGGCAGGCAGGTTCCCTTGACTTTGATTTGCTGGAAGGTCGGAAGAATTTGTAAAGGAATACATGTTGTAAAAATGATTTTTTTTTTATTCAATTCTGAGATTGAATAAAGGAGCAATTGGTCTTGTAACTAATGGGGGGAAATGATTGAGTGTGATTGAACTGCGTGGATTATGAACCTAGATGTGTTGTGATATTGAATGTACAACCAAGTAGAATGCAAATAGTTAAAGACAAGGCTGGAAGAATACAAATTTTGAGCTAAAGTTCCCGTATTATACAGGGCGTGAGGGAGTCGATGTAACAGCCGTCATTGGCATTATAGCATGGTCGGTAGAGTAAATGCGCGAGAGTAGAGAAGGAGCTAGCTATGTATAGTAGATAGGGCTGGCTACGAGGCTGAAAAAATTATGGGATCCCCGAGGGGCTATTTGGGGATGTTTTGTGGAGAGAAAGGCACTGACCTAATGAGGAATGTGAGAATTATGCTATGACGCTATTGTGTGTTATTGGTGGGGGTGAACAGAGATTGTCGATATTCAGTATAATATCAGGGAAACAAAACCAGACGCCCATCTGGCAGTCGGTTAAACATAAAAACATAGCTAGTCATTGAAATTAAATACAGTATATACGTACTCAGTGAATTAGGAAAATAGTTGCACAAACGCATTATCAATTCGGGAGTAATTTAAGTTTTGGGGAAATTATGACGTTACGTTAACACACACACACACACACACACACACACACACACACACAACGCAAATGGGGTTTAGCAAATTATAGGTCAGAAAACACTGCAGAAACATGGAAAAATTTGATAGGTAGGGGTGGAAATTTATAATTCAAACAAGCTGATCATAGATTAGAGTTCTCAATAAGATAACTATGGTGAGAAAATTGCATTCGTAAAATTTTTGATGTAATACTAGACAGGAACTATTGGGGGCAGGCAACTGCCAAGAATTTAAGAAGTGTAAAGGAAGTTGGAGCCTAGGCCCACACCCCGGTACAGTAGGTGGCGGTACTGCACCATTGAAGTTAGATCACAACTGCCGCTAACCAACAACAAAGAAAAAGTTTGCACGCCTGCTAATAGTATAGTGACTATTAGTTGTAACCCAACTCAAAATAATTGCTAAACGAACTCTTGTACACGCACCTATACATTATATTCTCAGATACTGATGCTGTATTGGATTACCATTGATAAATAATGAGTAATGAAACAAGGACTGAACAATTGTTTGGGTATTACATATAGTTTCAATGCTTTTGACCTTGAGAATGAGAACACAGTTTTTAGATTAAATGCGATGATTGCTTGGTGATCGGAGGAAACATAATTTAGAAATAAATGGTAGATTTAGTAACACACAAAAGGAAAATTCATACATACAGAGTCCATACAAGATTAAACTATTTTGGGAAATGCATTGAAATGTGGAATTGATTATATAGAATTAGGTTGACCTTGTTAGAGATCTCTAAAAATCTATCAATGTAGTGCTGTCTGGAATTTGCATAGTTAGAAAAGTACTTGTGGAAACATTGGTTTGTGAAAATTATATTCAGCCATTTTTAAAACAACGATTTTAATAGAAAAACATTAAAAAGGTAATAAATTTATAAAATATGTCCACAAATTAAATTGAAATGTACAGATAGAAATGGTAGCCTACCAGTGCAATGGAAGCTTCCAAAAAAACATGCACGTCTTCATTTTGTTCTGGGGATGAAGTAAATTGCTAGTTACATAAATCATAACGATAAAGAAAGATTAAGGGAAAGAAATTGTTAAAAGTGAATGAAAATAATGATTAGTTGGGAAATCTATAAGGATAGATGGGGTTCAATTAATACTTGAGGTTAAATGTGGGGTTCTTAGTTCACATTTGGGGTTGGTAAACCCTAAGGCCGAAAGTAATGCACGAACATGCGATTTTATTGTTGTTTGCAGATTGAGTTGTTTGGGTAGAGATAGAGCCCGACCGATATGAGATTTTTGAATCCGATACCGATACCGATTTTGAGTGGGGAAAATCTGCCGATACCGATACAACTTTTTTTATTACTATGGCTGAATTGAAAAATCTACATTTTCTTGCATGGATTGTGATTAAAACCAGACTCCAAAGACACTCAAAGCAGGGTACCCACAGGTCCTTAAAAGGTCTTAAATAGTCTTAATTTCATTTTCCAGAATTTAAGGCCTAAAATTGTATGAAGTGTGAAATCTGATTTTCCAAGGTCTTACAAAATTTTGAGAGTCATGCTAATTTTATTATTTTGTATTTTGTTGAAGGAAACCATAAGCGCTTTTCTGAGAAACTTAACTCCTTAACAATTGCTGGCAGATTACTGTACAGTAATAGCAGGTGATTGCTGCTGCTCCGTAGGCTTACCTCAAATCAACTCAGCTAATTTGTTCGTTAGTTAGCTTCTCAGCTTTGTCTGTTTCTGAGTGTTATTTAGGATATTTTTATTTATGTCCTTGCAGTGTTGTTTACTGAAACTGTTTTTGTGATCGGTATTAGATAAATGTAAATTTCCAGTCTCGTTTTGTTGCATTTAGCGCAGGTGTATTATGCGATTCATATTACTTTTGAACAATTCCTTTTAGCAACTTGAGAGCCAGGATTGTTGGCGTAACTTCCATTCAGTAGTTTGATCTGCTGATCGTGATCTATTCACAGTCTATCATGCGCACGTAAAAATGCTGCAGGCAAAATAGAAAATAAGATACATTTAGAAGTGTTCCTTTACTTAATTTAATGAAAATAAATAACTTATTTGCAAATATAATTAATAGACATTACTTTTTAATCAAATCCAAACATTCAAATGAAGTATTGCGCTGGTCACCCTCAAAGTAACCATTCAATGTGTGATCTCCAAACAATTAATATATACCATTTCATTAAATAAATCCTGTTTGTATTGACGTGCATAAAAATATGTGCACACTGCTGCTTATTACATTAGGCTAGCTTGTTCACAGGCTGGCAGCTTGCTGGCTCGTCATTTAAATGATTTGCTTACTTTGCCGAAATCGGTCATATACCTTCTCATAATAGCTTTCTCCTGACTGGAGAAACCATATTAATTCGACAACACACAACAAAGAAGAAACTTATTATCTCAACAACCTTTCGAAGGTTAATGGTTTTGCCCCAAAACTGCGGTGCTCTCTGTTATTCCTAGGTTTCTATTAATTATAATAGCATGCTACCAGTCCCAGAGAGCCAACTTTAGTTACATAGCTAGATAAAGTAGATGTCATGGAAATGGTGAAACGCAGGTGTTGACATTCTTAAGTTTTGGAAAACATTTTTATGCCAGAGCTGGAGTAAACACTGCAGGCTTTTTATTAAAAAACAATATAAATTCAGTAGCTAGCTACGGTACAGGAGTTAATACTCAGTAACTAAATATGGCCATAGCGTCTATCTATCTTATAACCCCAAAATACTTTTTATGCAATGTAAAATTTTGTGTGCATTTTGTGTGACTCTAACACCAAAAAGCTGGTTTTCACTCACCTTTATAAGCAGCTTGTTATGAGCAGCTCTTCCATGCCCACTGTTTTAATCTTTTTAAGATAATGTCTTCTTGTAATGCTCAAACCTATATTCGATGAAACCACCTCAACCTCCTATGAGGACCCCTAGCTCACAGGTGCAGGGTGTTAGCCCACTTACCAGGGCTCCCCGTCTGAGTGTTAGGGTCCCTACTCCCCTCAGTAGTCTCTCTAGGGCTTCAACTCATGGCCCCTCGGGCTTCAACTCATGGCCCCTCGGGCTCCACTCTTGGCCCCTCGGGCTCCACTCTTGGCCCCTCGGGCTCCACTCTTGGCCCCTCGGGCTCCACTCTTGGCCCCTCGGGCTCCACTCTTGGCCCCTCGGGCTCCACTCTTGGCCCCTCGGGCTCCACTCTTGGCCCCTCGGGCTCCACTCTTGGCCCCTAGGGCTCCACTCTTGGCCCCTAGGGCTCCACTCTTGGCCCCTAGGGCTCCACTCATGGCCCCTAGGGCTCCACTCATGGCCCCTAGGGATCCACTCATGGCCCCTAGGGCTCCACTCATGGCCCCTAGGGCTCCACTCATGGCCCCTAGGGCTCCACTCATGGCCCCTAGGGCTCCACTCATGGCCCCTAGGGCTCCAGTCAGGCCTCCTAGATCCCCTAGGCCTCCACTAACTCTCAGGCTAGCACCCCTAGGGCTCCAGTCCAGGCCCATAGGGCTCCAGTCCAGGCCCCTAGGGCTCCAGTCCAGGCCCCTAGGGCTCCAGTCCAGGCCCCTAGGGCTCCAGTCCGGGCCCCTAGGGCTCCAGTCCGGGCCCCTAGGGCTTACAATAGGGCCCCTAGGGCTTACAATAGGGCCCCTAGCTCTCAGGTCCAGGCTGCTAGGCCCCATGTTAGGACTCCCCGTCTGGGTGGTAGGGACCCTTGCAAGATGGCCGACTCGCCACAACCGGCCCCACGTCAGGCCCC
Organism: Umbra pygmaea; assembly: GCA_016801145.1. Taxonomy (NCBI): domain Eukaryota; kingdom Metazoa; phylum Chordata; class Actinopteri; order Esociformes; family Umbridae; genus Umbra; species Umbra pygmaea. Next base: position 9,344 of record JACXGM010003165.1, on the reverse strand, counting down.
GCCGCAGCCTGCTCCACGACAGGTCACACTTCAGCCACCTCCTGAGCCCCAGGCGGTAATTGACCTGAAGGACCTATCGAGGATGACCCGGCGATGGAGGATTTGGAGCTCCCTGCTCCACTACTGCCAGGGCTTCTAGCACCGCATCTGCCAGGATCCCTTGTGCCGTGGACTTCCGGACCTCCGGACTTCCTGATGTCCGGATCCCCTGAAACCCTACCACCAGGGTTCCCAGAACCCCTGCTGTCCAGACCCCCTGCTGCGCCGCTGCCGTCTGGACCCCCTGCTTCGCCCAGGGTCCAACGTTAACTTTATTTCTCACTATTTCAGGGTCTAAAATTTACTGGCCCGGACTGATTTAATACTGGCCCAAATTAAATTTGGAAAAAATAAAAACCTGTGTTTCTTTACATAAATGCACATAAATTACACATGTGTAACCAAAAAACTACATCAATTAATGTATTTTCCCCTCTTGACAACATGGTAGCAGAGTCATAATATTTAATATAATATTTAGTTAATATTGCCCTAAGACACATGTACAGAGGTAAACGTTGTGCATTCCAAACTAAGTTTGGTTGAGTTCACAAGATTTGGGAAATTCCTGATTAAGAACAAAATGACAAGTAACAGGAGTTCATCAGTAACTAGTGATCTATAATAAGAATTGAAAATTATTAATTATGGTAACTAGTTAGTTATAAACTCAGATTACCTGGTAATTTAGGTTTTATTTAGGAACTTCCCAAAATGGGTAAACCCAGACACAATTAGTTAGGAAAAGCACAAAAAATGTATTTTTTTCTTTTGTTATTTTTCCGGATTTTTTCCCCTTTCCAAGTCCCTCTTTAATTATGCCTTGACTGCAGCTCCACAACTTCTTGTACAGATCTGTGGGATGACGAGGGATGTGCACATGGTTTACCCAACCATATGTTGCCCAAGTCGCCAATTTATTTTTGCACTGTTGCTGTTCACCCAACGTGGAAGCTTTCAGTCTGATCATGCACGGGATGATTACGTTTACAGACTATACTTCCATGATTTAATTTATAGGTCCCCAATTTAAACACAAGGAGTCACTGGAGAGCGATAGTCTGATTTATCTAACCCAAATCCTGGGCAGCGCAATGCTAATTTTGCGCTGCCTCATGCAGGAGGCCCGGGAAAAGTCAGAGAACCCATGGTTAGGCTCGAACCCAAGACCATCATTAAGTAGACTGTCCTGCAACGCAGCGACTTACCCCACTACGCCACGCGGACCGCAACTATAATTTGATATTTCTAAATGGTATTAAAATGATAAGGGAAATAAAAATAATTTAATTAGCAAATGTGTTGAAAATGTTGTAATAGACTGAACCGTATAAGACATGCTTAGATCGTAGATCATATTTAGAAGTGTAAACGACATGTAATTTCTTGGTATAATTGTGTAATTCTGTGTCCGGTTAAAGTGTTGTACTTTGATGCCCTTTAACTGGAATGAAATATTATTCATTTACTAAGTTCTGTCAAAGACATTCTAAATCATTTCCCAGAACATCTCCGGTGGAGTTATTAATGGGAACGTAAGTTATCTTGTTGCGGTCTGCTCTGAAGTTCCATCGTTTATCACGCACACAGTTCAAGCTAGGTAGCCTATGCACCTTTGTCTGACTCGCGGGCAACGCTTTAGTTTCCCGGGTCGCTGTAGTATTTCTTTCCGTAGCTGTTTACACGGATAAATGATCATTTGTGAGGTCAGATGTTTAGATAGGAAATATCAACAACGCCTATTCTATAAATCCTCTATAGGCTTTTATTAAGCATTTCTCCGTTCTTAACCCAGACCATTGCAACAGGGGAGGAAAGGTAATATTAATTATTAATGCTTTAACTGCATAAGTGCATCTTAATTGTATCCTTTTACTCCCCTACTAGACAATCAGATCCCAGGAGGTGAGAGAGTCCTTCAGTCTTTGGGTGATTGCTTCCCGTGCGATCTTTCAAAAATAGACTGACTGTATTTATCTGTTTTGCAGCTTCGAGTCCGACTCATTTGTATCAAGTGTATGTTAAATTCATAAGGCTACGTGTTGTTGAGAAGTGCAAAACTTGTCTGCAATCATGTCATGAAAGCTATTTGTGAGGGCTTTAGCGATGGCAAAGTATATTTATTCAAGAGACACATGTAATGTTCGTAATTGTTCTGTAATCGACGACAACGTATATTGCCACGAGCTGGCTGCATCATTTGGCGAGGGAAGGTGATTTCTAATAAGAAAGCCTCTGATTCATGGCTGCTTCATTAAGCTTTGAAAAAACGCAGTCAAATCTGATTTGTTTATTTGCCCTTGTTTGATTCCTAAAAAGATCGGAAGTATTAAAACTATTTTACCAAAAACACCAATATTTAGCAAATGTCCACAGTATAATAACGTAATAACGGTGTCGGTGCTCCATACGTAAATTTTCAACCCACAGAAACGATTCTTTCGATTAAAGGATCACATTCGTTTGGGTCCTGCACTATGTATACAACATTTTGATTGGTAAAAACAGACAAACATTCAAATATTATTGGTCAAAAAGACGACCCCGGTATTGCCAAACCGAGGAGGGAGAAGGAACCGCATATGACAGACAGATTTTAACTTGAGATAAGCGAAAATAAAGCAGGGGAAGGACAAATATTATGGACAACCGTTTTAATACGAGACTATTCATTTAAATGGCAAAATTGAGCACTGGCCCGAACGGGTAAGCGACTATCTTTGTTTAGACTATCTTGCTGCCCGGCCGCCCCCGTCTCCCTTGCTGCCCGGCCGCCCCCGTGTCCCTTGCTGCCCGGCCGCCCCCGTGTCCCTTGCTGCCCGGCCGCCCCCGTGTCCCTTGCTGCCCGGCCGCCCCCGTGTCCCTTGCTGCCCGGCCGCCCCCGTGTCCCTTG
>JACXGM010003164.1:27596-43107 GCA_016801145.1 Umbra pygmaea | reverse complement strand
CTTTCTCTCTCTTTCTCTCTCTTTCTCTCTCTTTCTCTCTCTTTCTCTCTCTTTCTCTCTCTTTCCCTCTCTTTCTCTCTCTTTCTCTCTCTTTCTCTCTCTTTGTCTCTCTTTCTCCCCCTACACTCTCCCTTTCTCTCTCTTTCTCTCTCTTTCTCTCTCTTTCTCTCTCTTTGTCTCTCTTTCTCCCCCTACACTCCCCCTTTTTCGCCACCTATCTCACATGCACATTACAATTTATGGCCTTAGGTATTGAAAGAGGAATAGAAGGACTGTGTTAGCAGAGCGTGGATATTTGAAGAACATTCTGTTTGTGTTTGTGTTCTGTGTCGGTATACAGTATATCTTTGGTACGGCCTAGTATGCCTCCATTACAAGGATGTAAAACCATTAACCAATCAACAGGCAAAACAATAACAACTCACTTTCAATTTTGAAAAAGAAGGATCTCCTAACTTCCTCTCTTCCATCAATAAATGTTCTAATTAGTTATATAAGATGTTAATAAAACAGAAACATATCTGGGAATTATTTCCCGGTGCTGCCTAAATGATTATTATCACATGTAATTTGGGGATCCGTGGATCAATATTGTTTCTTTCATAGAAGCAAATCGTGCCTCATCAGCGTATATTTGTAATTGTAGAAGCATCATGTCTGCGCTGGACTATGGTGTTGTGCTGCATAAGCATGCTTCAGCTCTGCGTATTAAGTATTATTATTAATACTGGGGCGGATATCCGCACTCATCATCGTGTCATCATCGTGTCATCATTGTGTCATCATTGTGTCATCATTGTGTCATCATCGTGTCATCATCGTGTCATCATTGTGTCATCATCGTGACATCATCGTGTCATCATCGTGTCATCATCGTGTCATTATCGTGTCATCATCGTGCCATCATCGTGTCATCATTGTGTCATCATTGTGACATCATCGTGTCATCATCGTGTCATCATTGTGTCATCATGGCCCTGGTCTCCATTGGTTGAAATTTGTATACAAGACTATAATGCACAAACTGCTGTTTCATCTTTCCTCAAAAATAAACTGGAAAATCTGTGGATATCTAACCCGATCACAAGACAGGTTAGTTTTGGAAATATCTCGGATATATTCAGAGTTGGGGAAAACAGCATTTTTCTACTATGCATCACAATCATAGAACACAATATAAAGCTTGATGCATTGGTTCCTTTAGGACACTTCAATCCTACGCAGGTGGTTCAGTGGTTACAGTGTTAGACATGTAGTTGGAAGGTTCCCGGCTCAATTCCCAAACCTAGTTGTGTCCTTGGACAAGGCACTTTACCCAAAAATGTTCCAAGGGAAGTGTCCCTGTACTTAGTGTAAGTTGCTCTTGATAAATGACTAAAATGCTTTAATAGTGTTTCTTTTATATTCAAATGTCTCTGTACACTGGAACAAAGAGCTGGAAAACAGAGCATTGAGCACAGTCTGAGTAAAAAAGAATTGAATCACAATGTTGTGATGGACAATTGTGATTCAATTCTTTTTAAATGAATTTAACTTTTATTTTACAGAGACTATTTTATTCAGACTGTGGCCAGTGCTCTCAGAGTAGTGGTAGAAAATGTCCCATTGCATTTCAGCCCTGCTACAAAAGGACCAGCTGCCATCATGTCAGTAATTGTCTCGTTAACACAGGTGAGAGTGTTGACGAGGACACGGGTGGAGATCACTCTGTCATGCTGATTGAGTTAAAATAACAGACTGGAAGCTTTAAATTGAGTGTGGTGCTTGAAATCATTGTTCTTCCTCTGTCAACCACGGATACCTGTAAGGGAAAGGGTGCCGTCATCATTGGATATTCTTGGTAGTAAGATTGCACCTAAATCAACCATTTATTGTATCATCAAGAACTTCAAGGAGAGAGGTTAAATTGTTGTGAAGATGGCGTCAGGGCACTTCTCTTCAGGAAAAACATACTGGACAGATTGATATTCTCCAAAAGGTACAGGAATTGGACTGTTAAGGACAGGGGTAAAGTAATTTTTTCTGATGAATCCCCTTTCCGATTGTATGGGCCATTTGGAAAACACCTTGTCTGGAGAAGACAAGCTGAGCGCTACCATCAGTCCTGTGTCATGCCAACAGTAAAGCATCCTGAGACCATTCATGTGTGGGGTTGTTTCTCAGCCAAGGTAGTGGGCTCAATCACAATTTTGCCTAAGAACACAGCTATGAATTAAGAATGGTACCAACACATCCTCTGAGAGCAACTACTCCCAACCGTCCATAGACAGTTTGGTGACGCAACCCATTGAGAACTTTTGGTCGATCCTCAAGAGGCAGGTGGGCAAACAAAAACCCACCTTTTCTGACAAACTCCAAGCATTGATCATGCAAGAATGGGCTGCCATCAGCCAGGATGTGTCCCAGAAATTGATTGACAGCATATGTACCATAGTACCTACTGACAAAAAGTTCTAAGAACACTGAAGCAGCACACTTTGTGGAGACCAATACTAGTGACATTCTCAAAACATTTGACTAAGACTGTTGGTAGGACACGCTCTGTTAAATGGAATGTGTGACAGCAGGGCAGTGAGATAAAACCAGAGCCAGGTGAAGGCAGCAGAGCGTCCATATTGTCAGTACCACACGGTGAACCAGGCTCACTGACCTCAGAAAAATAAAAGGCATTTCATGACAAGTACATTGTGTTCTCCCCTTTTTTAGGACAATAATTGGATATGCAAACAAAGACGCAGAGCCAAGCTCCGACCCTAGCATGAGGATGTCAAGCTCCGACCCTAGCATGAGGATGTCAAGCTCCGACCCTAGCATGAGGATGTCAAGCTCCGACCCTAGCATGAGGATGTCAAGCTCCGACCCTAGCATGAGGATGTCAAGCTCCGACCCTAGCATGAGGATGTCAAGCTCCGACCCTAGCATGAGGATGTCAAGCTCCGACCCTAGCATGAGGATGTCAAGCTCTGCATCGCTATGAGCAAAGGAATAGTAGGTCCCTGTGCACCGCAACACAACATCCACTAAATATCTGGCAAAGCACCTTTATCACAATCTGGAAGGGAGAGAGACACTGCAATGAAGCATGACAGAAAACCTGCCAACAACCTTGAAATTTGAAAGCAAGGCGAACAGTTCACGTTTACGTTCGGCGTTTACGTGCAGACTGATACTGTAATGTTTTAGCTTGCGCAGGAGTTAGGAGACACATGCAAAGGTAGTACGTTGAACATAAACAGCGTTTAATAACAAGACCACTGTGTTAAAGAGAAGGCGCCTCAAGGGGCAAAACATCTATACACCATATAAATCGAGCAAGAAACACACCAATACATTTATCTACGTGAGAAAATGAATGACAGCAGAGAATCACACTAACGAGATTTAAATAGACAGATAATGACATTGAGTGGTTGCAGCTGAGTGATAATTGATGGAGATCTATAGGCCAACAGAGACATGTGATTGAGTCATGTGTTAAAAAGTCTGGGAAAGAGATAGACCTTTAACACACAGGGGAGAAATCAAGTGCACCTACGACGCTCCCTTGAGGGGGCGACCGAGACAGATACACAAGTGGTCGAAATGTACTATTGGTTGTTCTCAGATGCATTGGTGGAGACAGCATTGTATATGACATAAATCATCTATGAAACTTACTTTGGAATTGTCCTTTAAATAAAATATCAGTAAATATTCATTTGTATGTATTTTTAACCTGTAAAAGGTCAAATGTACATTAACATTTTGTCGTTGTTAAATTAGTAATGTTCGGACTGGTTAATTAATTTATTGTGGAGTGGGATAAAATTTATAGAAGACAATTACATTTCACTAACAGTTTTAGTTTGTGATTAGCATTTCTCCTGCGTTGGTTTGGGCTACGAGGATGATTAGTGTACTCTCCAATGTGCAGATGGTCATAATTTTTCCTATTCGTCATGTTCACAGACAGGGTGATTTGCAGAGTCCGGAACGCCTTCAGTCTCTGTACCCCTCTGGCCCAGTAGAGTATTTCTTCCCTGTGTGTATGACCAGATCAGGAGGCACACTAATTTAGCTGAAAAGTATGTGAAGCCCCGGTCTGCCATCACATTGTCTTCTTTTTCCAGAAGGTCAATCAACCCAGAGTTCTCCATTATGACCTTGTCACTAAAGCGGCCATCCCAGGCTCTCGACAGAAATGTAATGGCCCTCTTGGGGCTGATGCCAACCAGACACTTTATCGAGTTGTGTGACATATAGTGGAAATATGTCCCATCTTTTGTTAGTAGAGTTGTGGGCCTCTATGAAAACTTCACAGCAGTCTATTATGTACCAGACATGTCTTAACTCTGATGTCTTGAGAAAAAAAAACAGGGGATACACTTCCAACCACTCATAAAAAGTACAGTATGTCACAGGTTAATGTGCTAGAACGTATTTAACGCATTTATGTTCCTGCACTTCTTGCATTATGATTTGCTCGAGTGGCCATAAAATGCGTCCATAGTACTACTTCGGCTATGTTAATTATCTACTGTAATTCTTGTTACCAGGCATTCTATAGAGATAACATTTCTGATATCTAGTGACCTAGAATGTATTTAAAGACCTCTTTAAATTAAAACTCATATGAGGTTTGGGTTTATGCTGAATATAAAAAGCCTACTGTCAACGTTACGCCTCTCAGAAGAATTCAGAATGTTTCCTTATCTCTAAAGCATGTTTATCTCAGAACATTCTGGATGCAGAGATTGCATTAGAGGGTTATAAACGGGTAAAGAGCAGATATGGAGGGAAACAGGAACAGAAGTTGCCATATTTACAAAGAAAGAATCTCTCCATATCTGTTAAAGTTTGACTCCAGTCCAATGCAATTTAAAGTTCTGGAGTTAAGTTAGTAAATACTACATTAAACATAGTGAAAGTTTACTATCCAACTTATCCAAGTGAGAAGATATGTGTGCTTAGTGAACGCACTGACTTGCTAGCATCTCTTCCCACATAAAGGGTGATTGTCCTTTGAAGAAATATTAAAATAAAAACATTATGACATTTTTTTCCACACATTTCCTTGCTTTTTTGTAGATCTGGCTGATCTATACATGCATAAAAAAGTAAATGAACTACAGCAATTCCATGTATTAATGACGTTGTAATGGCCTCCCCTAGGACAAACGGGTGCTAGGGTCATCTTACAGGAACTATAGCACCTCCTGCTGGACATTCTGGACATTACGGTCATATATTCATCTTGGATGTCTACTTAGTGATGGGCAAAACGAGGCTTTCCGAAACACTAAAGCCTTACTTGGCTAAGCCACACCCTAGAATGTCGATTGACCAATCACAGTGCAGCCAAGAACGAGCTCCCACAGAGGTCCGACACTTTTTCACAGCGCTCCATTGACTTTAACACAGGTGTCTCATATTTTTGGTCTTGGCAGGCTATTACTGTTGTAGTTTTATAAAAAATATGGTTAAAAGCTGTGCCTGGGGCATTTGTAACACAGATACGCGTTTCCCAGATAGGTCCGTTTTTTTTTCTTCCCAAAACCTCAAATCCTGACAAGGGTTAGCTAACGTTAATGTTACCTAGCATACCAGTTGTTGATATGCTAGCACACGCTGCTAAAAAATACAACGTTATACTCGCGTAGTCCGTTTGCTTTGTAATAACGATTATAGAAGTGAATAGAGACCTACCCAGCTTTACATGAACAGTGTTGCTCCTTGATATTGTCGAGCCTCCGTCTCGATTAGTAGGATATGCGGTGGTTCGTTTTTTGACTGTGACCGGTATGCTTTTGCCTCTATTTGGATGCCTTGTTGTTCCTTGCGTTTCACCTGTATGTCTTGAATATAGCCTTCGAACGCATATTGCAACCCCTTTTGCCTACTTCTATCTGACATTTTATTTGCTGGTTTATAAAAGTTTGATAAAATTTCAGCAGGAAGAGCTGTCACATAAGCCATGTTGATACCAAACCAGAGCCCAGATGAAGTTGTCGGAAGTAGCAACAGTAACTAAGGGGGGCGGGGCTTAGCCAAAGGTGAATTGAAACATTTGAGTCAAAGCTTTTGAAACGCTTGAAACCTTCACTCGACAGTGACATCTGCTGGCAACTTCAATTTTGGCACACAACAGTCCTAAGGTTAATTCCACCATTGTTAGACAGCTTCTGTGGCCGGACTGAACGATTCCCGTACTTCATCACAAACTGCATAGTTTTGAAATGGGTTGATAATTGTAATTTGTCAACACTGTGGGTTATTGAATGAATTAGAACTGTTTGAGACAATACTTTCCTAACATAATGTCATACAATCATCTTGATTTGGAGTGTTTCCAAAACATCAAACGTATGTGAACCTCTCTGATGAGACTGGGAATAAAACTCTTTGGCAAAATGTATGTCTCAAAAGAGTTCCTAAAGTGTGAAATTGCTATTGTGCTTTTGGAAATAGCTATGTTTGAGTGAGTGGATTTGTAGTGACTGTTTTTGTGTTGTTGGTACATAATGGTGCGATTGTTGGACATAGTGCAGTGCATTGATATTTAATGGATTCGTGTTATGAAGTTATGAAGTAGCGCTTGTGCAATAACTTCTGAGGGGAAAGGTATTGTCTTTACAGGTTTTTATTTAAAAACAATATTCTTTCCACATTGCCAGGACTCAGTCGATTTTTTGTCTACCACCTGGCCAGCCTTCGAAAAAATTATCTTGCAGGGCACAGAGGTTGCAGGGATGGCTAAATGGACCATTGTAAGTGTATATAAGTGAGGGAAGAAACGTGCATTTTTGGCCCAGTACACCATTGAGTCTTCCACTCTTGCCAGGTATGCATCTGCTAGGTACCGTTGAACTTCAACCATACTGTAGCATTGGCACTAGCACTCCTGCTATTCTCCTGGTGTCACTGTCTCTGATGTCCAGGAGTAACCACAGGTTGTTTTTTTTTGCTCCCCTGGTCTCCCTGGCAATAAAAACAAAAATTGTATAAAGGCCCGCAACCCTTCGCGGGGATAAGTGGTTGGCGATATATGAATATATATCCAATAATGATAATAAACCTCTGATGTCGTTGGTCCATCTTGTTTTTGATGGCTCAATTTCTCAATATTCACAAATCTCTCAGCCAAGGTCTCACACATTCAAAATGTTTGTTTTTGATGCCTCATTGTATATCTGATACGTCAGTGCGACACAGGAAGCATTCAGTATCACCTGACAAAGCGTTTCGAACTCGTCTCAATACGTTGATCCGATGCAGTAAGTGTTGAAAAAATCAAAACAGTGTCGACACTCGAGTGTCGAGCGGTCCATCACTATGTCTACTTCTCTTTTTGTGCACACAGCTGTCATGAATTACACATTAGTTAGTCATACCCGTTTCAAAATATCTACATCATTAAACAGTTTAAAGCAAATGGTGTTGCATGAATATAACATAGAATGCACATTTACCAAAATTCTTCTTCTTCAACTTCTCCTGTTGGTATATTTTTATATCTAAAATAGTATTTAATATGCAAACTCTAGTTTGCTACATGAAGTTAATGTTAGAATGCAAGAACCATTAATCAATGTAAATATGTAGTTCCTACGGTAGCTAGGATTTCTAGCACGCAAGCTAGCTAATGTTAGCTTATCTAGCGAAGTGTTAGCTAGCTCACTACACTGTAATCAGGGTTGCCAACTTCGGGAGTTTGGCTGGCGTGAGACTCGGTAAAATTTCAGTGCGCATGCGCGCGAAGAACACTATTCTTAACCCTAACCCTAATTTTAGAAGTGTCAGTCCTTGTTTAATTAGTATAAACCGTGATTTATACAAAAAACAGCTAATAGAATGGAAACGCTTATTTCTTTAATTCTGAAAGCGTCAGAGTCATGCCAGATGCGTGAGAGTTGGCAACCCTGGCATCAGTTGGGTCAGACTCCGAATCATGCTCCGAACCTAACTCTCTGAACTTTTCACACACAACTGACGTATCAGGTGCAAGGTTTTCAGCGAATTAACGATCAAAGAATCATGCAGTGAGAACGTTTTAGGCAGATATTACAGCTGTAGGCCTACTCTGCTGTCATTAATACGCTGTGGTCTAGTCATCAACAGAAAATGAACGGATTGAAAGTGGAGAAAATTTGATTTTGGCGTGACATTTCTTGGGCGTGCGTGATTGATGCTGAAAGCGTGTCACGCCAGATGACACTCTTATCTAGAGCAATTTAGTGTATTATTCCCTTGAGCAACTTATGGTCAAGCGCCTCGTTCAAAGACAGATCAACATTTGAACCACAGGGGAATCAAATTGGTAACCTTCTAAGTACATGTTTTAATTAACCAATCAGTTCTGTTGTTTAGTCCACACCTGCACCTCCTTCCCTCGTTAGTATAGTCCTGTGTGGTTCTTTGTTCCTGTCCAGGTATGTGGTTGTTCTTTGTAGTAGTTGTCTTTAGTCTGTTCATATGTTAGTGTAAAGTGGTTATTGTGTTGTAAGTCATGTTTGTATATGTTATAGGGTCTGGTCTTGTGTTTCTGTATTGTTCTTGTTTAGTGTACTCATGTATTCTTGTCTATCTTTGTTCCTGTCCAGTTCTTCCTAGTGTTTGTAATAAAAGATATGTCAGTGAAGACGCGCCTGCCTCCTCATCCTTTGAACATGACAAGTAGTCTAATTCAGATGTGTCATATATTTTGATCCATGTGGGGTAAAAGGACAGAGAAAGACGTAAAGTAGAAATTCAGAAATCAAATTGTTTATTAACGAAAAGACTTTATAGAAATCAAAATGCATTGTGGGGCAAAAGGTTAAATACTACTTCTTCTTTGTCATTTTGAGACACACATGGAATTCCAATAAAGATTACCACAAGCAACAATGACCGACAACCCACTGTAAAAAATGATTACATGGCACAACTTAACCCAGTCAAGTCATCTTGTTGCTTTGACTCAGTTAAGTTGGGGCAACTTTAGGAAAGTTGCGCCAACTTTAGGAGTTAAGTTGACTTGACTGAGTTAAGTTGTGCCATGTAATCATTTTTCTGTGAAATACATTCTGACAGATTTGTAATACACAGATAATGACTAATGGGTTGCAGCTGTGATAAATGAGAGAAAGAAATCTGTTGGTAAATTGAAATATGTGACATTGTCCTATTAGACTGGGAGCGGGAAAGCTGGAAAATACACATGGGGAGAAATCTAAAGCACACACTGGGGAGAAACCATAGATAAGATCATGCAAAGAGGGCAGCTAAAAGACAAATGTCAGTTCCCCTTAAGGGAGACTGTGACAAGATGAAACAAATTCATGCACTAATTTAACTGCATCTGGCTGAGAGATATACAGTATATATATATATATATATATATATATATATATATATATATATATATATATATATATATACAGTATATCTGGAAATCACGATAAATGTATGATTCCCCCCTTTTTTTTTCCTCGACTGCTGTTTTCTACATGTCCGATTTGCGTGGATGACCTCAGAAAGTTTAAGAGAGTAGCAGACCAAAACATTTAGTTTAGTTTAACCTTTATTTTACCAGGCAAGTTGACTGAGAACCTTTTTTAATTTGCATGAATGGCTTGGGGAGGGGGGGGGCAGGGAAATGAATGAGCCAATTGAGAGATAGGGATGATTAGGTTGCCATGATGTTATGAGGGCCAGATTGGAAATTTGTCCAGGACACCGGGGTTAACACCCCTACTCTTATGAATAGTGCCATGGGATATTTAGTGACCACAGAGAGTCAGGACACCCGCTTTAACGTCCCATCTGAAAGACGGCACCCTATGCAGGGAAGATGTCCCCATCACTGCCCTGGGGCTTTGGGAATTATATTTAGACCAGAGGGAAGAGTGCCTCCTACTGGCCCTCCAACACCATTTCCAGCAGCATTGGTCTCCCTTCCAGGGACTAACCAGGCCCAACCCTGCTTAACATTAGAAGCAAACCAGCAGTGCAATACAGGGCTCATACACGTCAGCTTTCTGTTTCTTATAACACTGCTCACTCAACCAGAAGGCTGGTGCCTACAGTATGCACTAGGATGGAAGCCGTTTACTGGCAAAACAACCTAGACTGACTTGGCAGGCGCCAGGCCTACTAGAAGGTACAATTCATTATTAAAAGTTTTAAAACCATATTGGAGGATCGATGGTTTAATGAAACCATCGGGCGTCAGATGGCCCAGTGATTAGGGTGTCAGACTGGCTGGTTCAAATACCGACCTTGCCAAATGTTGCTGTGTCCTTGAGCAAGGCACTTTACCCTAAGTTGGAAGTTGCTCCAGGGGAATGTCCCTATAGTTACTGTAATTCGCTCTGAATATATTTGGAATGCTCATTACTACAAAATGGTAATGTACAGTATACACATTAGCTGAGACCATTTTCTGATTGGTTATATAGGTGGGTTGAGTGAAATTTGGTTTTACCTTAATATACAGTTTTGGTGAATGACTTGATACTGTATATATGTGGACAATAATGGATTATTACAAGTTTGCATGTTTACCTTAAATAGACATAAATGCTGTGATTCTGTTAGCAACCACTCCTTTAACATATTCCATGAATGCCGCATGAGACGTTCCTTCCTATTACTGGAAATCAAGCATCACAGACATCTACAAAATGTTTATATCATTAAGACTGTGCCCTGATTGTTAAAGAAAGGGGTAAAAATAACATGACATTCTTACTTTGGGAGTGTGACTCCGTACAGTGCCCACGTGCCAAAGGTTGTGTAGTGCTCTTCATGAATGTCAGGTAGTTCTCAACCTTTCCAGATGTATCAAGTGATTACGAACTTGAAAATTAAACATATGGGGCCCAATTTACATCACATTCACTAGGCAGTGCATACATTTACATATAGCAATAGGGTTCCATTTAGGATACATATTCATCCAACCCACATCTTTGTAGCAGTGAGTTCATGGCCATTAAGTGAAGCAAATATTCTGCACAGTAGATTTTGTGATTTTTTTTCCTCTGCAAGGTTGGATATTATAGTGAGAGAAAAATAAATATTCAAGGAGGGATAGAGTGATTTTGGTAAGATGTATTCTGTTGCCAAGCAGGAGAATATATTCTGATATGAATGGGAGAATGAGGTGAAAATAAAAAAAACAAAAAAACAATACTTAGATGTTCTTCAGAGTTTTTCTGTAGATGAATGTTCAGTGAATAGAATGCCGTTCTGTTGAAGAGAAACTAGTTTTGTAGCGGTCGAGTGACGCTTTGGTGCTGTCACAATGTTTATTGTGGAGTGAAGGAGGGAGACCGAACAAGGATGGTGGTATATAACTTTTACGCTACATATACAACAATACATGAATCCACTTAAAACGATAATTACGTGGCGAGAACACAAGTTAGAAAGTCCATAGAAGAAGCATGTCTGGAGAACTCAAGAAATGAACAACAGCAACAGATTATCATCAATGCCCGACACCTCTCTATTTTGGCGTTATATACAAAAAGCTCACTAACTAATTGATCACAGCTGAACGCAATCATAAATCAGATCTACAAAATAACTAGCCTAACCTAACCCTATCCTAGCAATAGCCAAACTAGAGAGAGGTGTCACACAAACGTTAAGGGACATACACAACACACCAAAACTACATGCAATGCACTGATATAATGAAAATACACAATAAACATGAACTTAACTAATATATCTAAGTAGTCCTTTCTCAGTCTCGGTTCAAGCCAGCCCTCACTGGGCTGGGCGTTACAGGCAGACTTATTTTGCTGACATTTTTGTTGCCTTGGAAACAACACTGTTTCAGGGGCATCAAAAACAGTATTCTGTTGCACTTCATTCGATGTGTATATAGCTTAGTGATAGAACTTTCATCGTCCTCTTAGATCATAAGAAATTGATTATGTGACCTAGTGATGTTGACTTTAATATAATAATAAAAAAAGAACTCATAACTAATAGTGTTATGGGGTGTTTATGCTGAGGTTTATCAAAAACGATGGCAAAGACTACAGGGCATACAAAAATAAGGTAGAGACTCAAAGAGAGATACACAGAGCAAAAGAGGGACAAAAACGAGATAATACCAGAAAGAGAGAGAGAGAGGAAGAGAGAAAGTGAAAGACAGTGAAGCAGCGAGAGTAATGAAAGTGTGGAAGAGTGAAACAAACATAGTCATCAGGCATAATGCAATCATATTCACGTCAGAACATTCCTATTTAAATGTTAATACAAAAGAGCAAATATAAAAAACATACCTGGTTCCATCTGATTTCTTATTAACCCCAGGTGAATGTTTCATCAATTACACTTTCATAAGCAGCTAGATTAAACATGAAGAATATTGTGCTGACAAATGTAATCTTTCTGTTCTGGAAATGCTGACCTGTAATTCTCGTTTGCTGAATGACAAAAAACAACAAAACAACAAAGAAGGTTGGAATGGACTAAGCAAATAAAAAAAAGGTACACAGTAAACATTTTCTCTGTGTATCCAGTTATGTACCCTATTCCCCATTAGCTATGTTAAAAGAAGTGCACTGTAGAGTGAATAGGAAAGTAAACTGGAAAGAAAATTTGCGAGCAGAAAACAACCACAACCTAGGTGATGCACTTTTCTGTGGGTTCCATAGGGCGTCTCCATCAAAAACCTTTCAGCCAGGATGATTAAATTGCAGATTGAATTGTTTGGAGGGAATGTGTGCGTATGTGTGTTACATAGTGTTCATGTTTACGGTTTTGTGTGTTTGTGTGTGTATTGTCTCTGTGTGTCACAGCATGGCAATCAATTGTAACTTGAAAATCGTAACAATTAAGATGGAGGCAAGGTACAGGACTAAATGTGAATGAGGGAAAATGAGCGAGAGATACTCTGGAAACTGAAGGAAAGAAAGCAAGTGAGAAAAAAGAAATAGAAGAATGTGTGTCTTGACAACCTGTAAATCACTATTGAACCAACCGTTTCTTTTCCCTCACTAAAGACAAGGTTTATGACCAACACTCAAACCATAAAGAACCTTAATAGACCGCACCAACTACTGCCACCATTAGTGCTCTGAGGCAGAGGGGTTCATGGAACTCTTGCTGAATTTCAAAGCGTCCTCTGGCAATACGCGGGTAACTGACCACAATGGAAATGTCCTCTAATTAAGTAAGCAGACTTACAATATGGCCAATCAAAATGTACATTTTGTTTTCGTATTGAATCGTCGTTCTACCGAAACATTTCCAAGAATAGATTAATCGTTTACAATTTAAATTACTTGGGGAACATTTAGTTGCTAGGTTAGTGAGGTTAAGGTTAAGGTAAGGTTAAGGTAAACTGACTATTTTATGTTTTGTGAACGCACAAGACTTACGTTTTTCTGACTCCAGAAACGTACAAGTGTACAAATTTTCTGTTTTGTTTGATTTTGTACGATTTTGTATGTATCGCCATAAGAACAGATTGTGTATTTGTGTAGAACAGTCTCTGTTTTACACTTGCATTCCTCATATAAAACATACGGATTTCATACTAATATCATTGCATTTACTATGTAATATATTTGCTGATGTACAGAATATTACTGATGCAGTCTGGGACATTTGCAATTAACAAAATACACAATAGCGCCACTTTTACAACCAGTGGCCAGAAACGCATACTGCATCTTTGAGCAATAACAAAAAACAAATTGTTGTTATATTGATTACATGCTGGGCACTGAAGACACCAGTTGTTTAGCAAGTTTAGCAAGCAGCATTTTTCCGCATTCATCCATTATGCATGTTTTCAACTGTGCAACTTCGTTGCCTTATTTTGCACTTCAAAGTGCACTTCAAAGTGCGCTTCAAAGTGCGCCAAACACTCAATCTGAGAATGGTCAGGACCGGCAGGTTAGCCATGCTATCACCTGTACTCTTTCTTTACAAGACCATGCGCTGGAACAGTCTAAAGTCAGTGTCGCGTTATTTAGATTTTAAGGGTGCACGCTTGCCTTGGCCATAATGTAGCGTGTGCACAAGGCGCATACACTTTGCTCCTCTCATTTACACAGATAGAGCAGTTTCCATTTTTGCAAACCATACGTAATTCCAAGGAAAAATATTACCACACGAGGGAAACATTGTGGTGTCCGAAAATGTGAAGATAATAGGCATAAATCTAGTGTACACATTTCCCCAAATTATTTAGGCTGAATTATTTGCACTGATATACATCAACCGCAAGGGAACCCATTCAATCAACATATAAGTCATTTGCGATAGTAAAATCATCCATGTCTTTACGAACTACCCTGGCTCAAGCCACGACTCATTTATGCTGGCAAACTCTGCTATTCCTGCCATATTCGGTGGGTGGCTATGAAGGGGACAACGGCTATCCATTCCAGTCATGGCTGATGACACCATTTATGATGCCAGCAACAGTGTGTGAAATGCTGCAAGTCAATAGTGAGGTAAGCAAAGCAATCTTTGTCTAATGTATGAATATATTGCAATATCACCATGCAACCTTAACCTTATGATTCAGTGAGACTGAGCCCAAAACATCAGAACGTATGTCTTTGTGACATTTCTTTATTTACATTTTGTAGAAAATAAAAATCAACAGCAATCCGCTGTTATAATAGCAATCTGCCATGGAACAAGCGCGCCTGCTCTTAAAGGGATTGTGAGATGACGCTCTGATTGGTTTATTGCATGTTACGCCCAATCCACACCTATGACTAATGTAGCGACTTCAGACCTACCCATTTTAGATTTGTTTCAGGCGCAAGAGTCCTTTATCCCGCCGGTATAATAGCAACAGCGCCCAAGATCCGCCCACAAAATCACTTGTTTTTCACATTTGATACTTGCATTTCAGATCGTTAAAATAGGGCCCAATGTCTTTATGGTATGTTGCTTCAAAATGTGTACATGTTTTTTCTGCATTAACGGTGACCTTACAGATTTCTACAAGTGTTTCTGGTGCTGCTAATTAATGTATTCCCTGAAATGTACTTAGATTTTCAAAATAATTTTGTATGTTAATGTTATAAAGCACTTGTGCTTACTTTTTATGTTAGATTTACTTTAATTAAATTAACTAAATCAACCACAATGTTTTAGGTCTCATTGCTTCCTAATTGTTATCTTTTACAGTCATCAGGTATTGCCCCTTAATGGTATTTACAATTCTTGCTTTTCAGTTTAGCTAATTTCTGTTACAAGAATACATGGTGAAGGTTTTCTAGCCCACATAGTTTAATTTCCTTTTGTCAACTTACAGTTGTACATTTTATACTTCGTTATCCTTACCCCGTCACCTGTCATTTCCAAACCAATGTTCTGTTAGGTGATTTGTTCCCTAACACACACACACACACACACACACACACACACACACACACACACACACACACACACACACACACACACACACACACACACACACACACACACACACACACACACACACACACACACACACACACACACACACACACACACACACACACACACACACACACACACACACACA
>JACXGM010003164.1:0-27496 GCA_016801145.1 Umbra pygmaea | reverse complement strand
GTCGTCTTCATTTCAACCCTCACCTCGGCAGCTTTCTGAGGAGGTTTTAATTACATCCTGTCAACGTCCACCGGCAAGCACATACCTGCTCTTTCATTTAGACAGACAGAGCACCGGGGGGCCTAGTGTTGTGTGTGTGAGGGGGGTGGGGGGTGGGGATGGGGATGGGGGGGAGTACGTGCACGTTCATCTGTTGAGAAAAAGAGTGGGTTAAGACCAAACATTGGATGCGAGGAATCTTGTTGTTTTCAGAAGCTATAAATACATGAGCTGAGCTGCTAAGTGACGTGTTCTGAGGAGAGTTAGACAGGTAGAAAGCAGACTAGAGCTAAGGCACACATTGTTGACGATTCAGGGGGCCCTGAAAGAAAGAGGGGCCCAGAGAGGGCCCTGAATTATAAACAATGTAAAGTGCCTTGAATTGGTATTCACTGCCTTTAGATGTTTACCATTTGTTTCAAACCACATACCGAAAACTTTGAAGGTGCAAAATATGTTTTGACATGATACCATAAAATAAAAAAACAGACTTTTGTTGTTGCATATGTAAGTATGCAACAACAAATCAACCCCCTTGCTTTGAAACCTGTAACTACTGGTAGGTGAATTGATCGATGTCCACCTGTGTGCAATTAAAGTGTCACATGATCTCAAAAATGAGCGTGCTGGTCTTACAGGGAGGTGTGTTCAGGATAATTCTTGGCGTAGTTCTATCTTGACGCATCGGAAAATGATTGCTTCATTGAACAACAAAAACCTGGTCTTTAGTCAATAGTGCAGCATTCCAGAGTTATTTCACAGCGCATCAGTGAAATGCGCATCTAGGCTCGTGCACAGCACGCGCAGTGGACATTTGGTGGCATAGTGCTTGTGCCATAGATGATCTGCTCACGCGCTTTCACTTCACACACGAGCAGATCGGTTTCTTCTTCTGAAAATCTCTCCTTGCTTGGCAAATCCACCATCATGATAGCAATGCGCCAATGTACAAACATGCCAGGCTTTTAATCGGAATGGGTGATGACACTGATTGGTTTATTGAATGTTACGCCCCAAAATTATATATGATTAATTATGCCATGGAGTACAACCCTTTTAGACCATGTGCCCGACGCACAGTCCCTTTTTTCGCTGTTAAACTAGCAAAAGTGGATTTTTACATGCCCAAAGCGCACTTGCGCCATGCGCTTCACGCCGTGCGCTTAAATCGTTAAAATAGGACACCTATTGTTCTTCATTCAAATACCCCAAATGTATATAAAACTGACACCTTTCTTAACTCTTCACCATAATCTTGAAGCAGCAACCTCCCACAACACATATAATCTAAGCACACTAACACATCTACAAGACTGGGGTCTTGGTCCAAATTGTGCACAACATAGGAAATAGGGTGCTGTTTAGAACACAAGCCATCATTAAAAATGATACAGCCTAACAAGCAATTACTACTTCTTGTTCCTGTGTTATCTACAGTTAACAACGCCAAACTTAATATTAATAGTTATACACATTTTATACACTCAGATTCTCTTATTTAATGTCTTCTCCAATTTCCTCCAATTATTTCTGTCAGCAAATAGTAATATACATTATTAATTTACCAGCTTTAAATGAAAAGTCATTTCGGTGCTTTAGTAGCTTTTAGAATCAGAAGTAAAAACATTTCTGTTTCCATTTGGCATAGTGTTGGGGATAATAGGTCAGCCTAGCCTGGGAGACAGAACTACTTTTTTTCGGGATTATACGAGAAGGCAGAAGATAAATACAAGGAGCTTCTATCAAGGATTTGCATGTGAACTCAATGATTTTGAGATTTCCAAACACATTTTGTTAGTGTAAGCTATAAAAAAATTATCTAACTTCTAAACATTAAATAATTGAAAATTTGTTTGTTTGTTTTATTACCACAAAAAATATTACAACTTGTCTTTCAAACCCATAACCTCTACCTGAAAGGAGTTGTTTTAACCACTATACTATGTATCTTGTGAAAACGCCTATGGAAAACATTATTTTCTGAAGCACCGAGTATGCGACCATGTTCATGTATTTACGGGTACAATTTCTTTGTATAAGTTTGGATACACCAACATGGACTAAACGTTGTGATCAGATCACGTATTGCAAAGTAGAATGAATAGAAAATATGGCTGTGTTTTCGGACCATTTTAAACAAAGATACCTTTTTAAGTGCCTCAAAATTAGATGAGAAACATCTGTAGGTGACAAATAAACCACACCCTCCAGTTTGAAAGCTTTGCATTTACCATCAACCTAAACAGGAATAGCTCAGACCATAGTGAGCTTTTTCAAGCAGAAATATAACAATTAGAAGAGAATTCTGAATCATGTCTGTCTCACTCTTTAGATTGTGTGGCGTTTAAACATTTTTGATATCTTAAATTTTCCTTATAGTGGACATTTATAGTCCAATACAATTCACAAGTCATTCAGAATGATACAGTATGTAGAACTATGGTGCATTCAGCAGGTTACGTTTTGGAATGTTAAGAAATAATATCAAACAGTGTAGAGCACATTTCCCCAACACACCAGGTGCCACAAATTAACATTAAGCTGCACATCAAAGTGAACTCCATGTGAAATTAGCATATAGGAGATTTTGGATATAGACGTTTTATGGATTAACGATAACAAACTTTGAGTAAAAACGTGATGCATTTCACTTACACCGCATTGTGAATTAAGACTATTTTTCTGATGTTTGATGACCCATGCAAATCTGGGATATATTAGATATATGCAGGCATTAGCGAAACATTTTGCAAGTTCAGAAATGTTTCAGAAATTTCTGAATTTTGTTCTTTAAATTGAAATTTTATGTGCTAAAGGTAACGCTGAATGAAAGCATTAGCATCTCTTCAGCCTGTTTAAGAAGGTAACCGGACAATATTTTACAAGAGAAATGTCATGGTGGATGACCTGACTAATAACTATCTGTACATTTTCCATCATTCCTAAAGTGGTTAGTATTAAGCATTGTTTAATTTTTTCAATTTTACTTCTGTAGCTTGAGATCCTGACCATTTTTCTTGTTCTGTTTTTTGAAAAACACATGGACACATAGTACATGGCATTTTTGTATCAATCCAGTTTCCCTCTTTCTGACAGCTTCTAGGGAGCAGTCTAAAAGGTGGCGACCCTCTGCAAAACCATGACAGAACTGGCACCAATCATAGAACATTGTCACGATTCAGGCCGTGGCAGGTGCGAATCAGGACAATAATTGGCTGATTGCCTGAATGTTATGTGTGCAGTTCAACATGAACTATGATGTCATTTCCCACCAAACAAGTCTCGTTTTTCTTTTCACTATCATCAACTGGTAACGAATCAATTCATTGTGTAAATAGGTCCTGTGTATGTCATTAGCTCTTGTCGGTTATTGTTTCCTGTGAGGGTAGTAAACCCTGTGTTTGTAATTAATTCTGGTAATGTACAAGAGTTTATTCCACCCTCCACTTGGTATAGCTTTATACCAATGAGTTTCCTCCTGAGGAGGTTTAATCCTATGTGTATGCAGAGTAAAATGTCTTGTGAAGTGCTACGTTAATGTGCTGTAATGTAATCGTCCTGCGAAGGTTAAATCTATGTAACGATGTCAAATCTCATTCCGTGTAGTGCTTCAAAAAATCCACAGTGAATGTGTATCGCCTTGTACTCCATAGGTTATTTGTTTTGGGTATACTGTCACCCATTTAACACTAGAGCCCACTGGCTTTTTTGTCAAGAACACTTCCTGTAAACAAACCAAAAGGATCTAGAAATGCCTGCGTCTGTCTCCTGAATTCTCTCCACTACACTTCAGCCGTTACACACATATCCTTCATTGGGCACACCAGGGGAAATGAAGCATAATTTTTAGGGTTTTGAAATAGGGAATATCATCATTATACAAATTACTATTGCGTGTTTGTTTTGGTGGATGTGAGCAATTGTCATCTGTCCATCGAAATGATTTTGTCTGCACTCATGTTTACTTTTGTATACATTTTTTAGGGAAGAGCTATCCATTATATTGTTAGTAGAAAAGGTACCACAGGTTTTACCTTTGTTTCTGATGTTTGTGCAGTTTTTCAGTCGCCAACTGTGCCTACGCCAAGGGAAACCCGCTGCTTCATGAATGAGTGTCTGTTTACCTTGATGGGAACCAAATATTAAGAAACAACCCCTGTGATTTCCATTGTTTCAGAAGTTCATATTCTAAGACAATTGTATTTTATGTTTGAATATGTCATTTTTTGTAAACTATATTTTGTACACTATATATCAATACCACAGGGAATAATAGTTGTCATTTTTTGTCATTTTATTGTATTAAAATAATGTTAGTAAATTCTATTTTTTTCGCCTAAACTGATTTTGTGTTTGCAAGAATGCCTATCAATATCACATGTTCCATATCAAGAAGCATATCAATATATCATGTTCCATACCAAGAAGCATATGACATGATCCATACCAAGAAGCATATCAATATCACATGTTCCATACCAAGAAGCATATGACATGATCCATACCAAGAATGCCTATCAATATCACATGTTCCATATCAAGAAGCATATCAATATATCATGTTCCATACCAAGAAGCATATGACATGATCCATACCAAGAAGCATATCAATATCACATGTTCCATACCAAGAAGCATATCAATATCGCATGTTCCATACCAAGAAGCATATCAATATAACATGTTCCATACCAAGAAGCATATCAATATCACATGTTCCATATCAAGAATGCCTATCAATATCACATGTTCCATACCAAGAAGCATACTGTATCAATATCACATGTTCCATACCAAGAAACATATCAATATCACATGTTCCATACCAAGAAGCATATCAATATCACATGTTCCATATCAAGAAGCATATCATGACCAAATGTTCCATACCAAAAAGTATTTCAATATCACATGTTCCATACCAAGAAGCATATAAATATCACATGTTCCATACCAAGAAACAAAGTATAGTTTGATACAAAATGTGATTAAGAACTGACAATAAATGTAAGAGTTTGTAGTTAGAACCAATTTAAGATTAAATGGGCCTTGGTAGAAACCTTCACAGGACTTTCTAATATAAACTATTCACCTATAATGGGGTCCTTTCAGCAATCTACTTAGACGGTTGGATGAAGAATTTTTAAGGGATAAAAATTTATGGTAGAACCATTTACAGAAGGTTATATTGTCATACCCTGATCTGTTTCACCTGTGGTCATGTCTACACCCCACACCACGTGTTCCCAGTTGACCATTTAGTCTATGGATATTAACCCTGTTCTATGTTCTGGCAGATGCCAGATCGTCTGTCTAGTATAGTCGCTTCCAGCATTCCTAATACCAGTGAATTACCCGTTACCTGTGTTTTGCTCTGTTTTTTCACTCCCGGTGCCGACCTCTGCCTAGTTGTCCTTACCAAGAGCCTGCCTACTCCTGTGCACCTTAGCTTTCTGCCTCTGGTACCGTTTTCTGCCTATCAAACGACCAACGAGCCTGTCTACCCCTTGTACCGCTGCAGGACCATTCCTGTGTCCAGATTTTGGGTTACATACCTATGTTGTTATTATTTGCTGTTGGCCAGCTAATAAACATTTCCTTTGTTTTTTAATCTACTCTGCCTTCATGTCCGCCTTTTGGGTCTACTAGCCTGAACCTTGTCATCTATGAAGAACTATTAACTTATAAAGGGTTCTAGGAAGATTACCTCAGTAAGGAGTTCTACCTAGCACCAAAAAGGCTTCCCGTAGCTTTGGGGACAAACCAAAGAACCACATATGGTTCTATTTAGCTGTAATGTTTTTAAGAGTGTAGCCACATTTCCATGTATTTCCAGGGGGCACCAGTTAATACATGCCCCCCACCATCCAAAGTTGCCCCCGTTCCAGTTCATTACCAGCTGGTCTCATGACATCTCAGGGATCCTCCCTGCTTACGAAAAACATCACATCCATTATCCGCATCCCAAATGACACTTTATTCTACATATAGTGTGCCATCATTGACTAGGACTCACAGCGCTCTGATTAAAATAAGTTGCCAAGTAGGGAACAGGGTGTTATTGTTGACACATGTTTTCAGCATCAGATAAACAGCAACCTAGTCACACGTTTCTTTCCACACCATTTAAAAACGAAAAAACAACATTGATTTGCGTTCATCAGAAGTGATAATGTTCCGTACACAATGCAATTATTTATGCATAATTACCAGAGGTAAGATGATGGATTTCCCAGCATGCACTGCACAGTGTGGGGGCTAATGTGAATGGACGGGAACAATTCCTCTTCATTAAGCTGCAATATACAGTGCATTCAGAAAGTATTCACAGCCCTTAATTTTTTCCACATTTTGGGATGTGTATAAGAATGAGAATGTGAGAGCAGCGTTTGGACTTCCAGAAATACACAATGAGCGTTTTGGTCTTTTTGGTGTTGACGGCCAAGTTGTGGTAGGCGCACCATGCCACCAGTTGATGGACTCCATATATGCTGACTAAGCATAGTTGCTGATCTGACATACCTCTGTGGTGTTGACTGCAAACTTGATGATGGTGTTAGATGCATGTGACTATATTATGCAATATTACTTCTGCATTTTTGTCATGACTGCACATCACCCATATCCTCCTTGAGCTCCACTGTCTCCCTGTCTCCCAGCACATTCAGTACCACAAACTCCTTCTGACTAATAAAGCCCTCCACCACCTTGCTCCACCTACCTCTTACACCTTCTTCTCCCCTATCAACCCACACGCTCATTCCGTTCTGGTACAGCAGGCCACCTCATCATCCCCAGGTCCAAGCTACAGAGCTTTGGTGACATGGCTTTGTCCAGGGTTGCTCCCACACTCTGGAACTTCCTGCCTCAATCAATCTGTGACTCTGATTCCTGCTGTTGTCTTTTTTGTTTTTTGTTTTTCTTTGTTATTTGTTTCGTTAGTTTTGTAAAGTGCCTTTGGGTCCTTGAAATGTGCTATATAAGTACCATATATTATTATTATTATGATTAGTATTATTATTAGAAATTAACTGTACAGTAACTTGCAAATGGCAACACTGTCCTCTAACTCCTCATGAAAATACTACAAATACCCAGAACAACAATACATCCCAAATGTTAAAACTTTACTGTAAACCCACAATGCTATATTTTACTGTAAAAAACTGTCTAAACATTACGTCAACAAACAGGTCAGAACTGCTTGCCTTAACAACAAAGTAGCTGGTCCATTAGCTATAACATTGTCTAAAAGCACTCTGCATCAGAAACATTCTTACATATGAACAGTTAGGGAACAACCTTTGAATTTTGCTCTACAGGTCTTGTTGTGCACAATATGGTGAACGTGGGGAGACCCCCCCCCCCGTGTAAACACAGCACCTGGGCAGCAGGGCAGATTTAGCTGTTACAATGGCAAAATGTTATATCACAGATGTCCTGGTGCCAGAACAAATAGACAGAGTTCTCTGGGGACAAAGATGTACAGGTGGATCAGTCTGCCTCAGAACGCCACGGATAGAGTGGGCGTACGTGCATGAATCAGCGTCTGCTGCATTGGTGATCACTTGTTGTTATTCAACTGAGATAAAGGTATATAAGGAAAGGTTTAGGACAGGGTGAAAACAGGAGATAAAAGGGGCCTAACACTGGGATTGAACCCACTATCCTCTGAGCTGTGGCCCCCAGTCTAAGCCCTTCCTCTATACTTCCGCAAGCCGTAAGCCTACTGGATGCTAATAGGTTCTCTAGTTGCCCGCGGTCATATTTAAATAGCATGCATGCCTGAGGCATCCACTGACATCCTGGATTCCTGGGTCAACGTCTATCGCAGCAGCGAGGCTCGTGCGAGATGTCAGAGTCATGGCCAATCGCTCTTGTGTTCAAATCTAGTCCCAGGTTCGAATCCAGTTGCCTTCTCCCTCCAATACGCTCACACTAGACATCCTTCTCACAGCAGAGGACGCAACCTGTCTTCTCACACCATCCCCTCTAGCAATATGAGTGAAAGAGAGAGAGTCAGAAAGAGAGAGAAAGAGTTGGAGCGAAGCTGAGATAAATAGTTGAGAAAGAGAAACAGCAGCGCTCAAGATTGGTGACCTCTGACCTCTGCAGTTATTTCTGTTTGGTTTCCATCAGACATAGAAGCTGAGTGTTTTTCTGTGTGTGTTTGTATTTTAGTGTTAGAGCCGAGTTAGCAGTGTAAACACAGAGAGACCTGTGTCGCTACCACAAACGATTGGGGTCTGAGGATGTAATGAGCTCATATTCTGTTGTGTTGCTTTGGGTCTAGTCAGATCAGGGGTCTGCAACCTTTTTGGGCATGAGAGCTACTTTTAAAAAGCGAAAGGTGATTTCGGTTTAAGCTTTGAAATAGGCACAGAGTTCTGTGTGCAGTTTGCCAGCTAACATGCTGGAAATCCCTACTGGCCTTTCTAAAAGTTAGAACTAGCTGAATTTAAGTGGACCTTGACCTCAGGGTTAGCATGTAAATTAATTTGTTTTAGCTGTAATCTTAACACAAGATGGTTTATTATGCATTCTCCATCACATTGCAGTGCAAGGGGCGATGGAGACAGAGAGAGAGATTATAAGGTCAGCACAAAGTCAGGTCCTCTGTATTTAAAATGCTGAAAACTTGATTTATAATTTTATCGCACAATATAGTAATATCATGAACTGCATTTGAAAGATAACACCTTCATATAAACATCTCCATATCAATTTTTTTTCTGGCCTTCTGTATTGTTTAGTGATTGGGTGAATGACAACATGTAAAACCCCCATAGGTTAGAGAACATTCCTTTGTGCATGAACTATTACTCTTTGAGCTGACTCTTATCCAATGCATTTCCCTAACCTTACTGTCTTCTTCTATGACAATGGAATCCTTTCACATATGGGACCTCATTAAACTCTTGGGGCCTCATTTATCGTATTCCATAGAAACTAACTTTATATTATAATACACCTTCATATGAATAGAAAAATTTAACTAATTTGTTCTTGTACCTTAATGTCTTTGAATCTGTCCTGTTGTTGATAACACCAATCCCACCTCAATGGCTGAAAGTTTAATAGTCCTTACATGAGCAGCAACCGTTAACCACACGTGTAGCAGAGTCCATTACCTTTAACTGCAAATGAAAAGAACAGACTGTATATTTGCAGGGTATCAGAGGGATTTTTTGCACGAAAAAAAGCAGATTGCTATTTGTTGGTAGAACCTATAACGTTCTGGTAACCGACAATGTGACAATGTCTGCTCTAATAGCAGTATTTTGATACATGGAGTGGGAGACAAGCAGTGATCATCCCAGTCCAGCGAGTTTCTTCTACAGCCTGGGGCTGGTAGCTGATTCACTGTGAAATCGATGAGTGTTGTCATTGAAATATCACAGATCGTCCAAAAAAGCTAAGAAAACGATTTATCCGAGATTGGAATAGAGGTACCATTAGAGTTTATATATGTGCCAACAAGTTTTATTTGGTCTCTTTTGTGGATCACTTCTAAACTTTACTACAGAGAAGCGTTGAGAAAATTCATGTTTATTTTGCAGTGGCAAAAACTGTAAAAAATCTTCAAATGAGTTTTGTCAACAGTCACCAATATGCCATCTACTGTATAGTCAACATTTGCTCCACAAAGCCTCGATGTAAACGCAATCATTGTTGTCCTGGAGAAGAAAACATTTGCTTTTGACTTCACCACCAAATTTCAGTATTTTTTTTAAACAAATATTAACTGCAAAATAAGATTGTGATAGGATATTCTGTTCGAAATGTTAAACTAGTCCTGGAATCATGTTTTCTTTGATGGACTGTGTACTCTCTATTCTTCTAAAACATTTTAAAACATCCTGACTATGACCTCTTGTGCCATGTTTTGCTTATGTGTGTGAAACTGATTATTTTGCTGATGCTTTCACCTTAAACCGCATGAATAATTTGTCTGCCTCCTCAACATGGTCATATTGAAATGTGCCCCTTTGCTGAAATGCAGTGGTAATCTTCAGATACTGTAATACGCATGTTTTCATTGCTATATGGCAAATACAGAAGGTCCTGGAACTTTGGTGCTGAAAAGGAAATATCAATCTCAAGAAACACCCTCAGGAAATTAAAAAATGTCCAACAAACAAGACGACCACCCAAAGGGCATGACTCTGAAGTGTAATAGGGCATTTTTATCAAAGTCTAAAGGACAGGCAATCCATACCAAAATGTTATTCTTCTAATCATTGCAGGTCATGAAGTAAATACACTAACAGCAATAAATTATTAGAAAACCCAGGAATTGACATGGTTATGATAGCAATGTGGCATTACATTGATCAGAAATGATATTCCAAACACCATTGAGTATAGCTATGTACGAGCTAAAGGTTTCACCATCATGATACTGCATTAATGGCTGCTGAAAATGTGGCTTTGCCAGTGTGTGAATAATTATTTATAAATAGCATTTGTGTTAAACCGACAAAACCATGGAATTAATACCACAAAAGATTCATTTTTTGTATTATTTCTGTCAGGACTGGTGATGCGCCACGTTCCACCCAGCATGCCAGCTCCCCAGATTACTGAATGTCGGTACTCTTCCTGCGCATCTGCTGACGAGAGGAGGAACACCAGCTGCCCCTTTCCTCATTATACATGTGTATATATTAGAGGCCAGATGCCTTATCTTGTTGCTGGTTATTTTCTCTGTCTACTGTAATAAGTTTATTATGTCGAGTATGTTATTCTGTGGAAGAATCTCTATTTTGTAAGCGCTATGTTGGCGCAGTAGTCAGGTTTCTCCTTATTGTCGGGTTTCAAAGAAATACTGTATTTGTTTTCTTCCTGGATTACTACAAGTAAATACATATCAAAGTCGGATACCCTGTGTCTGCCTCTTATTCTCTACCCACCAATTCCATTTTCACAGTAATTGTATCAATTAGCAAAACTGAATTACACAGGTCCTCAAATTTATGTCATCACGTTTCTAACAAAATAATTATTTTCAAAAAACTGTACGTGGGGTAAGCTACAATCAAATGTTCGTCACGACATGTGGGACAGTCGTGCAGAACAACTGGTAATGATGGCTAGCTGGTAGGTTGTTGAATGACAGTTGCAGGGAAGTGGGGAAAAACGAGAATGCTAAAACAACTGTTTGGAGGTGAGTGAATGTTCCTTGAAGGTTTTGATCATTATACCAGAACTGTTATTTATGCTTTGCTTAAAAGTTCAGATATTTTAGTTTGCCGGCCCAATACAATCGAACAGCATTTATCCAATACAAGCATAACTATGTATTGGGGAAAACGTTAATGATGTGAAGGCAAATTAAGAGATGAATATCATAGCTAGTATCTCTAGCTAGTTCAGATAATGTACTGTAGTTCAGATAATGTACTGTAGTTCAGATAATGTACTGTAGTACAGATAATGTACTGTAGTTCAGATAATGTACTGTAGTACAGATAATGTACTGTAGTTCAGATAATGTACTGTAGTACAGATAATGTACTGCAGATTACAATATTAGGTTTATAGCTAACACATAACTACTTATGTTAAAGGTTGAACCACCGGTATGAAAACGTGATTATGGTATCTAATTTTTGTTATTACAATTGAAGGCACCAAAACAAAACTGATTTTAATGTATCCAGGAAACCCATGACAAAATAAATAAATAATAATAATGCCTGAATTTAAAAATAAATAAAACCCAAAAACTGGAAGCCATAATTATAAATCTGTAATTTCAGACATTTACAATGTTGGAAATTTATTGTATATATATTTTTATAAATTTAATGCCACCTTGGTTAATTTATACCTAAAAGTAAAAATGTCTGTGTGTTCTAAAACTTTTGATCAGTAGTGTATACTAAAGCAATGCTAGAATACTATATAAAATGTCTGTGTGTTCTAAAACTTTTGATCAGTAGTTTATACTAAGCAACGCTAGAATACTATATAAAATGTCTGTGTGTTCTAAAACTTTTGATCAGTAGTGTATAATAAAGCAATGCTAGAATACTATATAAAATGTCTGTGTGTTCTAAAACTTTTGATCAGTAGTGTATAATAAAGCAATGCTAGAATACTATATAAAATGTCTGTGTGTTCTAAAACTTTTGATCAGTATTGTATAATAAAGCAACGCTAGAATACGATATAAAATGTCTGTGTGTTCTAAAACTTTTGATCAGTATTGTATAATAAAGCAATGCTAGAATACTATATAAAATGTCTGTGTGTTCTAAAACTTTTGATCAGTAGTGTATACTGAGCAACGCTAGAATACTATATAAAATGTCTGTGTGTTCTAAAACTTTTGATCAGTAGTGTATATTAAAGCAACGCTAGAATACTATATAAAATGTCTGTGTGTTCTAAAACTTTTGATCAGTAGTGTATACTAAAGCAACGCTAGAATACTATATAAAATGTCTGTGTGTTCTAAAACTTTTGATCAGTAGTGTATACTAAAGCAATGCTAGAATACTATATAAAATGTCTGTGTGTTCTAAAACTTTTGATCAGTATTTTATACTAAGCAACGCTAGAATACTATATAAAATGTCTGTGTGTTCTAAAACTTTTGATCAGTAGTGTATATTAAAGCAATGCTAGAATACTATATAAAATGTCTGTGTGTTCTAAAACTTTTGATCAGTAGTGTATACTAAGCAACGCTAGAATACTATATAAAATGTCTGTGTGTTCTAAAACTTTTGATCAGTAGTGTATATTAAAGCAACGCTAGAATACTATATAAAATGTCTGTGTGTTCTAAAACTTTTGATCAGTAGTGTATACTAAAGCAATGCTAGAATACTATATAAAATGTCTGTGTGTTCTAAAACTTTTGATCAGTAGTGTATAATAAAGCAACGCTAGAATACTATATAAAATGTCTGTGTTCTAAAACTTTTGATCAGTAGTGTATACTAAGCAACGCTAGAGTTGCTATACTATATAAAATGAAAACCCTTTTTCATTGTCTGACTTTTAATCAATGTTATTGCTAAATAGTCACATAACAGGACTGAATGCTAACATTCTTCACAGAAGTCAACACTGCTATTGGTATTATGAATAATATATCATTTACATTTCAACACTATGAGCTATAGGAGAAATCTGAAATATCAGCTCAATTTTGCTTTGTATATACGTAGCTCTGGCATTTTGCAAATTGCAACGATTTACATTTTGATTACATCATGAATGCAACTGAATGCAGGATATGTCACGATAAATCTCTCAACAACTTGAGATAGCTACTGATTTACAGTGTAGACTGTGTCTGTCCTTTAATACCCCTCAAACACACTCACACACACACATTTTATTATGCCGCCATAACGATATAACTTGTTGTGGCCCCAGTGAGATATGTTCATTTCAGCAACAGAGTTTTGTGTTTACATTAGAAGTTTGACACTGGGGACTTGTGGCGGGACTTAAGGTAGGGAGGGAGGAGTCATCTAAATATATTTTGACTGACAGCATCGAGCAGGATATAGAGAAAGCAGACTAGAAAACAGAATGGCCAGTGCACCAGTATGTTTTTGGAGCAGTAGAATCTGCAACAAACCATGACATTTTGAATAATAAACGTGACCCCTCAATTTTTCACAGTTAACATTTTTTTCCAAATAAATGTTAAACCAATTAAGTTAATGTTTCAGCCTCAGTAGTTTGCAGTATTTACATTTAAAGATAACAACAAAGCTTCTATACTATATTTACATAGTGTTTAATTCTAGAATAAATTATCGTGCGGTGAAAGCTTTGTTATTGTGGGTTATTCCAGAAAACAGAGATGAAATTAATAATATTGCAGTTTGCTTAGGATTCACATATCAGTTTCTAGAGCCATGTGTTATTTTTTTTGCCACAAACGTGTCACTAAGAAATATATAGGCCTATTCCTCAAGAATAAATAGCTGTATGTTATTTAAATGAGTGGATAGTAGAACATCAATTATTACTTATTTTCGCTGAGCGGAAATACCCAATGAACTCAGATGACATGTTAACTTTTAATAGGACGACTCCAGCCTGGCACCATCTCCTAGACATTCCATTTTGTTCTGTATGTATCACTTAATACGTCTCTGGTTGATAGAGCACACTGTTGAAGTCAATGTATTCAATTGTCCCATTCACACTTGTTTATGTTTTATAATCAAGTAGCCTCTATAACCGTTTTTTGTTTGGTGTGTGTGCGCTTAATTGTGGGTCATTACCCCTGTTATTGTGAGATACAAGAGAAGTCTCTCACCAGTAAAAAAGCAGCATTAGTCTTGCATTTGTCATTTATGATCATTTATGGTGGGCAAACTTTACACACAAATTGTGGCAGGGCGCTTGAGTCCATTAATGAAAATGTGAGTCAGTGGTAGCAGAATAAACTTAAACTCAAACGGAAGAATAGTCTTCGCAACAAGTGCTTCGCTCTCCCCGTTGCACAGATACTGAGAGAGAGAGAGAGAGAGAGAGCGCAATGAACAGAGAGCGGAGATGCACTTGGCCAAATCAAGACCTTTTCTGTCTGCGTCTTTGGCCCCCTGACGGGCTTGTCCCCAGACGCTAAATCCCCGGTGTGCTCCTACAATAATGCGGCAATGCTGATCAACCTCAAAATCCTAAAGTTATCACATTTTTCCCTGGTCTTCTCTCTGAAGCCAGTGCACGTTGGACCTCATAGAAATTAAATGATTAGAAATGCCATTCCAATTAAAATCAATGTAGCAGAGCGGCAGCCATTTTTAAGTGTACCATTCCATTGCAAAGATCTAGTGGCCTACTTCCGGATTAAAACGATTTGCGTGTTGTCACCGTGACAACTAACAACAATCGCATTTTGTTGTGTACTAATCGAATGACCACGCCAAGCAGCTAAATGGCCTTTCTATCCATTCTATTTCTATGTGGGACCCTCATTTTATATAAATCTGACAGAAGGAAGTCTCTGGCAACGTACAAGACCATAGCAATATCTCTACTTGCTCATGTGCTCAAAAGGTGGGTCATTATGTTTTTATATTGTATTAATCATTTAATATATGATATCAAGCTTTTAAAGCCACTTTCCTCTGGGAGAATTCATATAAAAATCATGTAGCAATAGGAAATCCATGTAGGAATATATCCATTCAAAAAATCCAGGAGAATATGGTCATTGGAAAGGACAGTGTGTACCTCAGCTATGCTGTTGTTGTGCAGGATCGTTGTGGCATATATGGAGTTCTAAAGGATTTAATGTCCTAACCCTAATCCTCACTGTGTTCCCAGGTTCCTCCTGGAGCAGTTGAGTGTCTTTCTCTGAAGAAGCTTGGAAATGTTTCAATACGTATTGAGACAGCTGGCAACCATACTCTTCAGAACTGCTCAAGTATTGCCACCCACCATGTGAATTGTTTAGAAATATGCCCGTAGTACATAATAAATTTGGCTGCTGAAAAGAGCTGTCCTGAATTTTGATTTTAACATTGCAACACCCGTCAGTAAGCATCGCAAACATAATCAGACGTTCACTGCATCAACAATAGAGGTTACAACAAACACACAGAGAGGAACACACACACATGGTTTTGTAGGCACGGTACACTACTAAACTACACACCTGGAAATGGCTTGGCACTTTATGCCTCTTTGTAAGCTATTCCCGTATTACCTGTCAATCCCCCCGAGCCCTTTCAGCTATCAGGTGTGTGTGTGCGTGTGCGTGCGTGTGTGTGTGTCCTGCTCTCCTGCAGAGAGGTGACATTTACAAGACACACTATCACAGAGTAGGATGCCAAATGTCAGCCCTCTTTCGTTTTATCATTATTGTCTTCATGGATATTGGGTTTTAATTTTGCTTTAAATTTAGAGCAACACGACTTTCAACAATAGAGGAACAGAGAAAGGAAGGACTGTTCTAGGAGAGAGAAAGACAGAGATAATAGAAGGATAACGGTTTAAAGGAGAAGAATAAGATGAAAAGAAGAGGGAGTTAACATCTACATATTATGGAGAAACGGGAGAGAGAACGGGAGAAACTGAGGTTAAAAGAAATAAAATGGAAAATGAGTGGGAAGAAAGAGGTGGTGAGAATTGTCTGCAGTGACGTCAGCATGTAGCGCACTGTTCAGTCACTCAGAAAAATCCACCAGATGAGCCTTTTAAAAATCCATTATGGGCTGTTCTCTATCGCGGCCTCATCTCTTAACGAGAAACTGAGAAACAATGTGTGTCTGTGTGCGTACATTGATAAAGGGACAAAATATTCAAACTTTTTAAAAGCTCTTTAATGATTGAGTGGGAGAGACATTAAAGAAAACAGAAGCAAAGGTGAACAAGGGCTGTGGTTACCAATCCGAGGATTGAGGCACACTAGGGGTACTAACATGGAGTGAAATTAAAACTAATAATTTACTTTTGAGACCATACCTACTGGTAAAACGCACCTGAGGGTTTACTTCAGGTGTAATCAATACTGGGCAAGTTAAGGTACTGTGTTAGTTTAGATACTTTACTTTTAACATTTCCAATCAAGAAAAAAAAAATACCCATCAATGATGTTTTATTCAAATTTTTTTTTTCTTCATAAATATGTAATGGAGGTTCTGTATATATTGAAATAGAGTTTGGATTAGCCAAAGGTAATGTAGCGGTCTGCACAGCTGACTCAACTTGGCAACCGAGAGTCATTGCCCAAGTCAACATCAAATCTATCTCTAGTTGTAGTCTCTCACAGCATGAATATTTGTTTTGTCAATAAACTGGTCCCTTATCATTTTCTTCCTCTAAAATCCCAAAGTCGCATCTGGCAGCCATATTGTATCTCTTAATGCGGCCATAAACTGTGTCAAGCTTTCATCCGCCCTCTCATGTGCACATTGTCTAAAGTTATGGTGGAGAGCAATTACGTTGACTTTCAGGACAAATTGATTTTCAAGGTCATCAATTGCATGTGAAAATGAAGTACCTCCATCTGGAAGTGTGTAGAATAGTCACTGACCATCCGTTCCTAGTCAGTGGAGCAAAACACCTCTTAGCCTAGCATCAGGCCGTGCTTCTAGACAGTGGAGCAAAACAGCTCTTAGCCTAGCATCAGGCCGTGCTTCTAGACAGTGGAGCAAAACAGTTCTTAGCCTAGCATCAGGCCATGCTTCTATACAGTGGAGCAAAACAGCTCTTAGCCTAGCATCAGGTCATGCTTCTAGACAGTGGAGCAAAACAGCTCTTATCCTAGCATCAGGCCATGCTTCTAGACAGTGGAGCAAAACAGCTCTTAGCCTAGCATCAGGTCATGCTTCTAGACAGTGGAGCAAAACAGCTCTTAGCCTAGCATCAGATCATGCTTCTAGACAGTGGAGCAAAACAGCTCTTAGCCTAGCATCAGGTCATGACTGGACAGGTAGTATTACACATGGCACAACACATAGCATACAGGCACATTAGTTAAGTGAGGCAGCTGTACAAATAACTTGAGATTTACTTTTGTGCTTCAGATTTTAGGGATAACAAGAGAGTTAGTTGGAGACTGCACCCTCAATTGGCCTCAAATAGGAGGGATACCGGAGGGATTTCAGAGGGGTCAAGTGTTTATTTTCAGAGAAACTCTTGCTATGCTAATGTCCATAGGGACACAGCCAGTGGCCATGATGGGAGGTGAGGAAATGGGAGGAGGTCTCCAGAGATGGTCTGTAGGAGGGAGGAGGGTATTGGGTCGCGTGGGCGTGCTGTTGGGCGGTGGACCTCGCTAGCTGCACAATGTCATCTGGTGAGAGTGGGGAGAAATCAGTAATTGCATGGGCAAGTTTTTGGTGAAAAAGTTACAGATATCATCAACCTTCTTCTCAAAGCCATTGAGAAAGTCATCAGCAGAGAAGATGGCAAGGCAGGAGGTTAAGGAAAGAGGAGAAGGTGGAAAATTTTCCTGGGGTTCAGCGGATGCAGCTTGGAATTTTAAGTGATGAAAAATGGCTTCACTTGTCTTTGGAAGTTAGGAGCAGACAGGGTGGGTGTGAGGGAAACCGGGAGGACCTGGAAGTACTCCAGAGCAATATGGAGTTTTTTTTTCTTACATTTCCACCCAAAGACCACTTCTGAAAGCTCGCAGATTGTTGTTTAGCCACGGAGCAGGAGGGGAGGGGGGTGCCGGCTAGAGGAGAGGGGACAGAGAGAGTCTTAGGACTTGGAAAATGAGGAGAGTCGAGTGGAAGAGGCAGACTCAGGAGACAAAAGAATGAAAGATTTAGGACAGGGCGGGCCAACCCTATTCCTGGAGAGCCACCATCCTGTACGTTTTCACTTCAACACTAATATAGCACACCTGATTCTAATAATTACCTTAAGGAAAGCTAAAACTTGTTGCCCACAACTAGGGTTGAAGTGAAAACTTACAGGATGGTGGCTCTCCAGGAACAGGGTTGGCCAGCCCTGATATAGGAGATGGGAGAGATGACAGGATGGAGGAAGAGAGAGCTGTTGGGGAGAGAGAATGAGTGGTGCGGCGGTAGAGACCTAGAGATGAAATTTGAAGTCCTGTATGCCCGCTAAAAATCATAATACTTTAGACCAGAGGCCCAATGCCCACTCTGTCAACCTACTACCACTTAGTTCTTTCTTGGCACATTTCTGACAATAATTATACTTTTAATTGTCACATTAGTCTACTTGATCCATGCCCTAACGCTTGTTGAAAAACTCTTCAAAACTCTTCAAAGACACAATAATACTGCCTTTATTCCAATTTCCTATACAAGCAGAGTTTATTTGTAGAAAGCAGAATAGGTAAAGAAAAAAAAATGATGGACATTATTTATTTTGAAGAACTTGTCTGAAGCCTATATGAATCAAAGATGAATAATTTCAACACCCCTGAGTGGAAACTTGTTTGTATCATGAATGGTTCGGTTAAAAACAGGCATTTTTGCAAAAAAGAAAAACTATTTATTCGTCACTGTTTTTTTAGAATACACTTTGGTATTAAACAAATGATTTGGTGTGATTCCTATGGAACAAAACTCAAAACAACATGTAACTATTTAAAAGACTTTACAGAGTACCTGTCTGGTTCTGTTGACACAGAGATTAATCTGTGAAGAAGATTGTTCTCCATTGCGCCAGTGACCAACGACGTGAGCGTTCACCAACTAAAGTTGTATACGACACCGAACTGCAGCCAGGCCATGGCCGGATGCTGATGATGATGATGACGAGGGACACTACATTCTTGTGAAGTATGTGCTTCTGTAAAAATGCAGTTTCTTTAGCTGTATGAGTCAATATGGATTTATTGTGCTGGAGTGGTTTAATGATGTCTGTAACATATTTCTAGGTTTCCAATCCCTACAAGATTAAAAATAAGTGTATCTGTACATTTGCATAGATTTAGTATGTTTAGAATGTAGACATTTTCGATTTGAGATGTTTGTTTTCTATAGAGTATGATACTGTAGACGGATTAAACCTGCCATAGACAAAGCGGCTGCAGTGTTTTGTCTCTCTGCCAGGTTCATTTTGCTAAAGACATCCCAACGCTCTCTTCACACATTCAGGTAGGCATGCTGAGGCTAACCGTGCATACGTACATGATTACTCGCTCTATTTATTATTAATTGAAAACATCTTGTGTCTTTTTTTAATTACACAGAGTGGTCATTATTTATATTTTACAAGCCAATGTGCTGCACATTAGCCACTGATCAATAATTATAGTCTCGATCTGTTGTGTGAGGGGAATTTTACAACTGTGGGTATAGCGCAATGTTCTTGGACTGGATCCACATTACAGGCAGTAAACTCCAATATACAACCTTGTCTCCTGAGCTTGTATGCTGACAAACGCAGTGTGAAAATAGTCTGTGGTTGTTTGGAAGTTAGGCGGTTTGGTACAAACGTGGTTTCTGAATGACTCATTTCTGAGTGAATCACGTGACTGAAGTGTGGGATCAAGATGAGAGAGAGGGAATCTGTTGTAACAGATACTGTAGTCTTAGCAAAATTATATCAAAGTGAATCTTATCATATTGACTATATTGTTGAAAAAATAACATTGTATTTTACATATGTGAAATGTCGACAATACTAAGAACATTTAAACCACTGAATGTTGTTCCATTCAAATGCATGGAACTTACGTGATTGGCACACACACACACATGCACACACACACACACACACACACACACACACACACACACACAAACACACAAACATGGACACACACGCACAGACACGGATATTAAAAGTATAAGTGATGTGATGATGTCACACGCTATCTTTGGGGAAATGATGGGCCTTTAGGTAGGGTGTCCTGGTTACCATGCTCCTGAAATTCTCTGTCTAGGATCAACTGGTTATGCTCCTGAACTTCTCTGTCCAGGATCAACTGGTTACCATGCTCCTGAACTTCTCTGTCCAAGATCAACTGGTAACCATGCTCCTGAACTTCTCTGTCCAGGATCAACTGGTTACCATGCTCCTAAACTTCTCTGTCCAGGATCAACTGGTTATGCTCCTGAACTTCTCTGTCCAGGATCAAAGTAGATCCATGTTTCAATAACGCATAAACCATTTGTGAAACCCTTTTGTAAATGATCTATAGACATTGGTAGACCAAAACAATGCAAAGATAAAACAAGTATAAAACAGGTAATATTAGTAAAAATATTATATGTGTCATTGTGCTGGAGCTGTGATGAACAAAAGGTCATAATTGGCCAAGGTTCTAGAGGTCAACCATTCTCCTAAATCTCGGGGTCACCAAGTGTCCAAAACTACAACTGCACCACCTCCAAGACAACAAGCTATTTTGAAGTCTTGCCCAAAAAAGTTCCTACTCTCATCAGATTATCAGTCTGGAACTTTAATTAGAATTGGGTCCTACTCAGGTGACAGTGGAAATGTTTTTCTAGCAGGATGTCCACATAGCTTGATGCCATGGAGGTGCTGTGTAAATTGTAGTCATCACACAGCAGGACATTTTTTATGTTTCTGAAAATAGGTCATAATTTGCAGTTGAATAACTGCCTGAAATAAATGTCTGAAATAGCTTTGAGAGTGTTAATTTAACACTGGACTTTTTGCTGTGTATAAATGGTAAATGAGGTGATCTCTGATGTTTGTGTGTGAGAGCAAGCATGTCTCTGCTTGGAAGTGTATGCCAACCCTGCCCCGGCTCCTCCCACACAGCTGAAGCCAACTCTGGCTAATCGGTTTAATGCCCCTCATATCCTGCAAACTGACCAACCAGAAATTACCTTACAGGAAATGACCATACATGCCATTCAGTTACTGTGCATCAACGCCAGAAGACTATCTACTTCAGATGGATGGTCATCCTCAGTTTATGCTGGCCATACCGTATACTTTAGAGCCAGCCAAGACCATCACACTCATGTATCATCTACAGGCTGTTGAAGGATTTTAATTCAGACTATTACATAACAATTATTTAGGTAGGCCTATGTAATAAATTTCTGCTAAAACTGGAAAAGCATTATTTTTTTTAAGTTGAAAATAAACCCGACCATTGCCTTTAAACTGAACCTAAACTACATTTAAACTATGCCGAAATCATTTTACAACCCATACAGTAAAGTAAGTACACTATTATGGGGTTAAAATAGATTTTTGTGAAATAGGGGGGTAACACTTTATTTGGATAGTCTATCTGTAGATGCTTTACAGAGTATCAATAACAATCTACAAAATATCAATAACATTTCAGTTACCTATCTACTACCACATTACATTTTATTTATTGCTTTGTGAAGGTTGATGTGCCATGGCTGAACATACAAGGG
This sequence comes from Umbra pygmaea, assembly GCA_016801145.1. Lineage (NCBI taxonomy): Eukaryota > Metazoa > Chordata > Actinopteri > Esociformes > Umbridae > Umbra > Umbra pygmaea. Next base: position 5,648 of record JACXGM010003164.1, on the reverse strand, counting down.
CTCAATGATTGTTCTTGATAAATGGCCTTCATAAATGTATCTTTATGTCTATTGTGTACACATAACACATAACACAATGCTTTCACACAAATACACACATTACACATCTGTTTTTATCTTCTTTTACAGATTTCAGTAGGTCTATTCAGTAGTGATGTGTCTTTTTGATGCATTAGTAATTCAATAATTGCACTCAGAGACCTGGAGATATGATAATTAGTGCAAATAAGTCTTTAATTAAATAAGTTTGACTTCCCATCTTTAGCCCAGAGAGAAGTGCCCCCACATGGATTCTCCAAAAATATATAGACATTATGACATCATTGAACAGAACACGATATTCATAACAATTGGTCCGTTCTGTAACATATTTAATTAAAACCAACCAATCAATGGTTTACAAGAGATGCATTTATAAACCACAGGAACAGCAATAGTCTTCCCCCAATTAGTCCATTAGCATTTTAAACACAGTCAACCCACATGTGGTGAGCTTCAAAGCCTCAAAGTCAACAAGTCCAGTCCTTTTGTCTCCAAGATTTTACAGTGGACCAGTTACTTCATAACTCCTCAAATCATTCTCATTTGGTTGTATAACTTCAATCTTTGCTGCATCATGTTTTATGAGGTCTACAGTTTTAAAGAAAGCCCAAACAATACAAAGTAATATTTAACAACATATAACAATAATTTCTATGCATTCTAAGAAAGAGTTATATAGCTGATCTTTTTGTCACACACTCCATGTAGAGACTCCTCTTTCGTGCTACATTGCATTTTCAACTTATTGGTTATTGTTCTGTTAATTTATCATTACAAGGACAAATCTCCCACAGTAGGTGCACTGATCTTACTTAATACAGTCCTCGACTTTCGTAATTCTCCAAAAAATATTTAGCCCCCCGTTTTAATTTGGATATGTAGTATATATAAGCACAATCTAAGTAGAGTCATTGTCTTACCGCAGTTAGCTTGAAACCCGACTGAGTTTTTCACCGCTATAGAAGCCATTTCCTTATGTAGCGTCAGCTACCTGCCCACATCCATTCCAACAGAATCCTATGCCCTTCACACCCACCCCAACAGGCTGAGAAACCTGCCATCCCTAAATCACTGGTACAGTATCAGCAGATAAACCCAATGGATCTCAACTCGTGTCCATGGGTCAGGTCAATTTTCTCAGTATTTAACCATGTAATTGTTTGCGTCTGACCATCCATTCGACCATTTTATTTCTCAGGTCCCTTGACCCTACTTATCTGTATCTGAAGGTACTGCCTCAACATTACGTTTAAATCACAAGACCATAACATTACCTACTGCCTGTCCATGTTCATACTGGTCACGTAGTAGTACAGTCTATATAACCAATATAAAATCTTACATTAAAATGCCATGGTTTTGGAACATTAAATATATTTTCCCAACTTAAATTGCAATTAATTCAGTCCATTAGTAAAGATGGTTATGTTAAGGCTTGGCAAGATCTTTGTTGAAATGATAGTTTCAGGAGTCAGGTTACAGTTGATAATAGAATGTTTAATAAAGTTATTCTTGTTCTGGAAAAAGGGTCATCTCATAACAAGGCAATCAAGACGTGTTGGAAAAAAATGCCCCGAATAACAGTTGGAACTGGTTTATATAGCCTTAGCATTGTTGTTCGCACCCCTCCTAGAAGTAGACCCTTATCTCCTCAGACCCGTGACTGTCTCATGTGAGCACATGTGCAGGTCACCATAACTTCTGTCTAGCATCTAATCAAATGGCCTCCCTAGTTGTTATTCAAGTAACTCAGTAAACCTTATCTGTCTAATGTCCTGTCAGTAAAATGTCCTGTTCTATTAGTCTGAATGGCATCAACATGTATTAGACCTGTGATGGAATTACAGTCTAACCTACAATAGATCATATAGTTATAAGTAGTCTAATATAAAACAGACTTATAAGCTATAAGTCATAAACCATAAGCTACTGCTTATTCTGATGTTATAATATAAGAACAATCTGTCCTAACCACTTGGCTTTGCTTCCTGTCTCAGTCACCTGTTGTCATAGTGACCAACTACTCCTCTCCTAAACGAAAGTCTTATCTTTACCATAACAAACCTTTCTTCACTCATGGCTTGACCATGAGACTTCTCCCTTTCTGTCCTGAGACAGTCTAACATGTCCTCGAATCCTCCAACAGGCCTCTAACCATAGCTGTAAAACTCTCTCATCTAGCAATACCATTCTAAACTGTTCGAACTGTATTTAAACATGATTATATAGAATCTACTTCTCAATACATTCTTAGTTGATGAAATGCCTTCAGGTTTTGATAAACTGTGTTGAAATTAGAATGTAATGTGCTGATTTAACCTTCATTGCAAACTATTCCATACACACCTGTTAATTATCTCTGCAACATTCATAATATTCTAAAAGCATCCTTATTTACATTCATTAACATAATGCCTATAACAATGTTAGAGATCAATCTTTCTTTTACAAATAAATGAAAGTTTACCAGCTCTCTATTGCTTTATTTATTTCAGCAGCATATCAGGATACTAGGCATAAACATAGAGAAAGATACAAAGCTGTTCACTTAATAATGCAAGATGAAGTGATTACTGAACATTTATGCTGGGCAGAGCTTTCTAGAACGAATACAGGCTACACATGGTTTGGGGCTTTTTACCTCTCCAGCAGTATCATGTTAATTAGGCCTAGCCTCAAGTGCAGCCAGCTAGCAGACATACGTGGTTTAAAACACAAAGGTGAAATGTTATTTGTTGTTTAATGTGGAATCAAGCATATTCATAATTAGCAGTGTAATCATTTCTAACACAGTTTGGAACAAATAGGATTGATTCAATTAGTATTCTGTGGAGAACCCTCTCCTGACATCCACCGTGGCAGTTTCCTTCACCTTATTACTTTGTCGGAGTAGGGTTAAAAAGCAGACATTACATTTCTGTGCAGACAATGACAAAAATAATCTTAATGGACTGGGCAAAACCATAAACACAACGCTCACAAACAACTAAACAGCGGGTCCATTTGTTTGAATTTTGAATGAGAGAACGTCTCGAATCGATCCTGTGCCAGGTAGCTACAGCTTGTGTTTCCACGTCCCACAAAGCACCATCTCCTTAGAGACCATGCAGGGTCAGAAGCAGTGTGCTAACTAGAAATAGGCAGCCACTTGGGACACACCCAGACTTAGCCAGAGTCCTGAAGTGATCCCCTGCCAGCCGGCTCCAGCCGTTAAGCCAATGAATCAGTATCTCCACATACTGTACGGTTGCCGAGGAAGCCTGATGCTGCCAAATTACCTATCTGCTTACACAGACATGAAACATGAAATAGCCAGGTTTCATCTTTTTTGCACGTGTTTTAGAGCCAGTGCATAATGGGGCCAGAAACAAGCCTAATTTAGATGAACAAGTGAAAAGGGGCTGCATCTGCTTTTAGGCCAAACGCTTTTATTCCATCCTTCTGATCATCTGACTGGTGTGTGTGTGTGTGTGTGTGTGTGTGTGTGTGTGTGTGTGTGTGTGTGTGTGTGTGTGTGTGTGTGTGTGTGTGTGTGTGTGTGTGTGTGTGTGTGTGTGTGTGTGTGTGTGTGTGTGTGTGTGCGTGTGTGTGTGTTACCAACAAATCTTGCAGGAGACAGATGTGGGGATGAAGAGGGTTGAGCTCTTCCAAAAATATCACCAGTCAACGGGAGCTCGAGAAGGAGTGGAAGTTGCTATGGGAACCAGAGGTAGGGAGCCACTTCCTGTCTTCAGTGGGAGTGAGTCTGAGGGTGAAAGGTCACCCGAATATAGCACTCTAATTAGTGCTTTGTTGAGATACTGTCAAGTATTTCATGTATATATAAAATATACCTAAAATGCATTGCAAAAAAAATTATTTTTGACTGAAAAGACCCATTAAACATAGACTGATGTGATGGACATTTGATTTTTTCATTGTTACAGTACAGTATGATTTGTTACTGTATGTATTCAGGCAAGTTGATTAGGAACCAATTCTGATTTTCAGCCGCAACCTGTGGTCAATATTAAAGTAAGGAAGAGTAGAGTTGTGAAAAGTACAAAGTCTGGGTTTACAAGTTTTGTGAAGAGCCTAGTAAGGAACAAAATGTGCAGGTAAAGGGAGCAGATGGATCAGTGGTTAGAGAGACCGACTTGTAGTCTGAAGGTTGCCAGTTATTCTCCTGTGCCAGATGTCGCTGCTGATCCAGGAAGAATTTCCCTGTACTTAGTGGAAGTCGCATTCAGTGTCTGCTAAATGACTGAAATGTAAATCAAAAACAGAGTTCAAAACTATCCATTGATATATGCAGAGCCAACCCAGCCACTAAGCGACCTTTGCAATTGCAAAGGGCCCCGTGGCCAGCAGAGGGCCCCCTAGAGTCACTGCTAGCTGAAAAAAATCACACGTCAAAAGTAACATAACATAAATAAATAAAAAGAAATGGGCCTACAGCACTCTTTATCAGGCATCATGATAAGGACAGTTGTTATTTATTTATTTATTATGACGATTGGCAATTTTCCCGTGACCGCGAGTCTTGACCCTGAATGACCCTATGATGTCACTCGTTGTCACTTGGTCAATTTCGGCAGGGCCAGTTCTGGTCGTTCTGCCGCCTAAGGCAAGACCAAAAAATGCTGCCCCCAACCCCTCTCCCAGACACATTTATCTGTGTCTGAAACAATGCATTATTAGGAAATATTCATGTGAAATAAGATTTATAAACGAATTAGTTTAGGCCTATTTACGGATTAACAAATTAGTTTATTTATATTTTGAAGTTGATTGTGTAATATGATAACTTTTATACATATTTCAGAACTCATTTAGTCTCCAGCCACGTAAAGTGGCTTGTTTTCTCTGCTGTCAGTCACTGATGTTTTCTAAAACGTGCATGAGGTCTTGTTATCAAAACACCTGAAAGACAGAAGGGGAGAGGGCGAGCCAAGATTCGTTAATTTAAGAACAGTGGAGTCACTTTATCGCGCTCATTAAGTCCGCCCGGGTCCAATTGTTAAACGAATGATCGGTATTCGTTATAACCAATTTGTATTTTATTTTTTAATTCTCATGCATATAGCCTACCACATGTATATTTAGGCTATTACATTAATGTAAAGTAATTAAACTAATAGATTCGATAATAACAACACTGTAAGAAAAACACATAATAAACTGTAAAAGTACCGTTAATTTGCTGCCAGTATTTCTTCCATTATTTTACGGACATGTCTATCAAGACATTAAAGGAAAATTACTTTATGAACACAGTAGATGTCCGTTGAAAGTAATATCAGATCTCTGGGTTAACGGATGTTTAGCGACTGTGTTCACAAAGTATTTTTCGTTATTGTCTAGATAGACATGTCCGTAAAATAGCTAGTGGAAAAAGTACTGGCAGCAAACTACTTTTTACTGTTTTTTTACAGATTTTTCTTACAGTGGAATTTTATTGACTCAACGGCTGCGGCAAGCCTGAGCGAAACGGTGCAAAAGCACCACCAAGAATAGGCCAAGCCTAGCACCCCCCTTTGCCCCCCCTAAAAACGATTCCATATTTTCATGTAAAAATATATAGGCTATTATTATTTTCGCTTGACAATGTATTTCGCTTTTCTAAA
>JACXGM010003163.1:0-43054 GCA_016801145.1 Umbra pygmaea | reverse complement strand
AAAGCTTATGAACTAATTGGAGAGACAGACAGGCGATTCCTGACATAAAGCTGGAATAAGAGGCAACATGGATCCACGCAAAGGAAATGATGTTAAAGGAATACAGGAGGCTCCACATTCTGCTTTGTCTCCACCAATGACTCTAAACTGTAAGGCGTGTTACCAAGCAGAGAAACAAAGCAATACATTTACATGTAGGGTACAGTGCTTTACATCCCTGCAGAAATTAATGTGACACGCTTTCACTGCCTCTACAAGTAAGTACTCAGAGTGCAGCAGTATCCAACCCACTGCTTTCTGAAAATAGCAACTTAGTTTGGTTGCCTACAACAGTATGATTTAGGACAGCCCATTTAATTCAACCTCACGTTGTACAATGGCTTTGAGCAATGACATGAGAGCTGTTGTGTCACATTCACTAAAAATGACTGATTTCACCAGTCGAAGAATAAAAACACATTTACACACACATTGTTACTGGTAACCGTGAGCTATGCTATTGTAAAACACAGAGTTGAGGTTACTGGGCTCAGGGAGGACAAAGGCTTGTCTGAGCACCTTAAATGCAACCCTCATTTGTCTGAAATTTAGGAATGGATGGAGTCTTAAGCTGCCAGCTGCCACATCCAAGACTTTGATGTCATTATTTGGACAAGGGGATTGGTTACGCAACACTCCAGTTTTAAGGATTTTGGATAGTGCTAAGAGTGTAGCAGCTGGGCCTTGATTCCTTGGAGAGCCGGGTGCTCCCACGTCCTGCCCCATCGAACCCCCTCCCTGCCTCTGTTTTGGGCTAATCCATGAGTCCTGTTCATCCAGTGTCAGAAAAAGGGATGAGGGGTAAGAAGCAATGGTTAAACCGCTTACCCATCTACAGCACTGGGAAACGTTTAACGAGATCGCAGATTGGGGCTCTCTGGATTAGAAAGGTTTGGAGTCTGACTACGGTCCAGTCAAACCCAATCTGGATGGCAGGAGCTCCAGGGATTCAGAGAAACACAGAGTGTGAGAGAATGAATGAGAGAGATGCAGAAGGAGAGTGAGAAGCTGCTGGCCTAGACCTGGTACACACACAGTCACTGGCACACTGAGAACAAACAGACATGTTTGAGACAAGGGTGAAGAAAAGAGTGAAGGCCAGAGAGGCTTGGTGAGGGACATGGTGGAGGAGAGGCTCGTTGTGGGCTCGAAAGATATAGGAATGAGTCACTGTGGTTCTCTTTTCTTAAAATAGGCAGAAGCTGACTGTCACCTGCTAGCGTCCAGCTACTGCATGCTACATTATGTTAGCTTTGTTTGATTAGCCACTCCCTAGGGCGCGCACCATGCATGCAAGATGAAGGACGTCAGCCGTGGCCTCCACAAGTTCGCGTGCTAAATGCTGATCCACCCACAATGACTGACAGGAGGTAGATACAACTGCTTCTGATTTTGAGAACTACTGAACTAAGCTTTTAGTGCTAGAAGAGGCACATAAGCAAGCATTCAGATCCTCATCAGTCTTTGGTCCTTATGAAGGAAAGCACAGCTCACATAGATGACAATTAATTCTACCTTTCTATATTTTACCACCTAAATGGGTGAAATCCATAGAAATCCAGTGAATAGAACAGCAGTTCCTAATCAAGTCAAATATGTATCTGAAATTTAGGTATACTGTACTATAAAACAGCTCAGGGTCTCCTACCTTCACAGCAGACAGCCGACATTTTTGGCACCTAACATGTTAGTGTGTTAGCATGCTAATGCCAACGGACTCACGCACAGTGATGACCGAACCAATAGGAGTGTGGATGAGTCGGCAAACTCTGCATGTGGGAACACCCATCATCATAACCTTCTTCAACAGTCTTCAACCCTTCTACTTAAGATTAGGATGTTCCACCTAGCGGCCAAACCTCAGCAGAGTTGATTCAGTAGCTGAAGTTACAGTGCCTTGCGAAAGTATTTAGCCCCATTGAACTTTTCGACCTTTTGCCACATTTCAGGCTTCAAACATAAAGATAGAAAACTGTAATTTTTTGTGAAGAATCAACAAGTGGGACACAATCATGAAGTGGAACGAAATTCATTGGATATTTCAAACTTTTCTAACAAATAAAAACTGACAAAGTGGGCGAGCAAAATTATTCAGCCCCTTCACTTTCAGTGCAGCAAACTCCAGAAGTTCAGTGAGGATCTCTGAATGATCCAATGTTGACCTAAATGACTAATGATAATAAATAGAATCCACCTGTGTGTAATCAAGTCTCCGTATAAATGCACCTGCTCTGTGATAGTCTCAGAGGGCCGTTGAAAGCACAGAGAGCATCATGAAGAACAAGGAACACACCAGGCAGGTCCGAGATTGTGGAGAAGTTTAAAGCCGGATTTGGATACAGAAAGATTTCCCAAGCTTTAAACATCCCAAGGAGCACTGTGCAAGCGATAATATTGAAATGGAAGGAGTGTCAGACCACTGCAAATCTACCAAGACCTGGCCGTCCCTCTAAACTTTCAGCTCTGGATGAACTGCAGAGATCTACAGCTGAGGTGGCCGAGTCTGTCCATAGGACAACAATCAGTAGTATACTGCACAAATCTGGCCTTTATGGAAGAGTGGCAAGAAGAAAGCCATTTCTGAAAGATATTCATAAAAAGTGTAGTTTAAAGTTTGCCACAAGCCACCTGGGAGTCACACCAAACAAGTGGAAGACGGTGCTCTGGTCAGATGAAACCAAAATGGAACTTTTTGGCAACAATGCAAAACGTTATGTTTGGCTTAAAAGCAACATAGCTCATCACCCTGAACACACCATCCCCACTGTCAAACATGGTGGTGGCAGAATCATGGTTTGGGCCTGCTTTTCTTCAGCAGGGACAGGGAAGATGGATAAAATTGATAAGAAGATGGATGGAGCCAAATACAGGACCATTCTGGAAGAGTCTGCAAAAGACCTGAGACTGGGACGGAGATGTGTCTGCTAACAAGACAATGATCCAAAACATAAAGCAAAATCTACAATGGAATAAACATATCCAGAATGGCCAAGTCAAAGTACAGACCAGAATCCAATCGAGAATCTGTGAAACGAACTGAAAACTGCTGTTCACAAAACGCTCTCAATCCAACCTCACTGAGCTCGAGCTGTTTTACAAGGAGGAATGGGCAAAAATGTCAGTCTCTCGATGTGCAAAACTGATAGAGACATACCCCAAGCGATTTACAGCTGTAATCGCAGCAAAAGGTGACGCTACAGAGTATTAACTTAATTTTGCACGCCCAATTTTTCAGTTGTTTATTTGTTAAAAAAGTTTGAAATATCCAATAAATTTCGTTCCACTTCGTGATTGTGTCCCACTTGCTGTTGATTCTTCACAAAAAAATACAGTTTCATATCTTTATGTTTGAAGCCTGAAATGGGCAAAAGGTCGAAAAGTTCAAGAGGGCCGAATACTTTCGCAAGGCACTGTATTTATACATTAAAAAATGAATACGTGAAACAACAGGACTTTTTTGGCACTGCTGCCTCATCTAATGTCTGCCTGTTTAATTCTCTCCATGCAATAAAAAACGAGATCTGAGAAGTTAAATAGAAATGTTTGCTATTCCAGATGTTCCATACTGGAAACTACTCTTTGAGGACCACATCAGCAACATCAGGGGTATTTTCATGCAAATCAAGTTGCTGAAATTGTGTTCCATCATGTTGGCCAAATTACAGGTTGTTTCCATAGCAGAGACGGAATAAAAAGAAGGAGATCATGCTTCATTAATGACCCAATCACAAAATACATAAGTCTCCTAAGACAATTAAACTTTTTATTAGAGTTGCTGCAAACCTGTAAGTATTAGACAAGTCCCAAATGGCACCCTATTACTTACAGTGAGCACCATAATTCATTGGACAGTGACCAACTGTTTTGTTATTTTGGTTCTATACTCACTTGACAATGAGTTTGAAGTGCTGACTAAGTTTTAATTTAAGGGTATCTTCCCTGGTGATGCTCTGCCAGGCCCATACTGCAGCAATCTTCAGTTCAAGCTTGCTTCAAGGAGTTATTGCCTTGCAGTCCATATAAAGGGCATGTTCAATTGGATTCAATTCTGGTGATTGACTCGGCCAGTCAAGGACTTTCAAAATTTTGGATATCAAAAACCTGTTGCTCTAGCAGTATGTTTAGCGTAATTGTCTTGTTGCTGATAAAGTGTCGTCCAATGAGTTTTTAGGCATTTGGTTTTATGTCAGAAGATAAAATATTTCTGTAGATTTCAGAATTAATTGTTCTACTTCTGTCTGTAGTCACATCAATGAAGACAAGTGAGCCTGTTCCACTGGCAGCCATACAGCATCACACTCGCTCCACCATGTTTCAGGGAAAAGATGGTATGATTCGGGTCATGGGCATTTCTTTTTTTCTACACACTTTCCTCTTTCCCTCACTCTGGTGCATGTTAATCTTTGACTCATTTGTTCACAATGCCTTTTCCAGAACTGTGGCTCTTAAGTGCCTTTTGGTAAACTGTCATTTCGCCTTTCTGTTAAACCCGAACAAATAAGTCTGAGCTTATCGATACTGCTATCGAGACTAGTGGACAGGGGCGTCAATCCGGTATGGTGAGGTATGCCATCTGCCATAGGCAAAACACCACCTTACTCATTAATATTCATAGGATCACCCTCTCTCAACCTGTGCTCGAGCAGGTATATCTCCCTAGTCACTACAAAAGCCTGCACCTCATTTGGCCGCCTCTCCTTCCAATTATCTGCTGCTAATGATTGGAACAATTTACAAAAATCCCTGAAACTCAAGTCCATCATTACTTTTAAGGCATTACTTTCAAATCTACTGACTGACCGCTGCACATGTTGACCCTACCCCCTCTCCTGCCTGTTTACGCCCTAGCGTACTTATCAAAGCCTTAACGTATATTGCACATAATCAAACGCACAGCTGTCTTTAATATTTTGCACATTACCCTTTTCAGCCATGTTCAATGTTACCTATCCTACTGTCATTTCTCTTGTACTGTCACTTTACATTCCAATAATCTACCTCTATTCTTAGACCGTATTTGCACTGAATGTACAGTATTTTTTATCTAACCTAATACCATTTATATCTGTAACTGCATACCTGAATATCTGCACTTTATGTGTAACTTAATGTTGCCTTGCACCTCGCACCTTATCTTGGCCAGGTTGCGATTGAACTTGTTCTCAATCTATTAACCTGGTTAAATAAAGGTGAAATAAAAATAAATAAATATCATTATTATTTATAAAATAAAAACAAACTTAACTTCTATTGCCTTAAAATATAGCAACGTAGCCAGTTCATAATGCACATTTTGAGTGTTGTTCTATGTTTGTAACGACAGGTTACAGTTACGCATTACATAGCAAATATTAAACATCATTCGTGGCGGGAAGACAAATTTGAGGCTTAGAAGTTAGCTTTTAAGGAGCATCGAACAAGAGATGATACGAAAAATCAATTAATGGATTTTTCATACAATGTAAAGAAGTATCTACAACAAAGCCTATAGCTGCAGCTACTGCAGGCTAGTTTTAAACCCGACTCCAGTACCCCACGAGGAACAACAGACTGTATTCCAGCATCCATTATGACCAATTCCATTTTCTGTTTTGCACAGAATCTGTGGTCACCTTTGACAATGCATGACACCACAGTACTACAAGCCCAGTGTCGAACAGCTAAGGCCCTGGTCTTCTTGAGCTAGAAAATGATGGTGATGAGGACGGCATCTTGTCCAACCTGACCCTGCTCAACTCCATGCTGAGTGCATTCTTAGAGCTTATCAAGCTGTTCATCGCTGCAACATTCCCTGTGTCTATTAGCGTCCAATGAGATATTATTTTCTGTTTTAAAATGTGTCAAAACATCAACTACAAAAAATCTCAGACCAACAATGAGTGATGACAGATTAACACACCTCAAGCTTATGGCTGTGGAATCTACAATGGTAAAAACATTAAACATGGATGATCTGGTGACAGACTTTAATCGGTTAAGGCCAGCTACCCTCTAATGGACTAAATAGGAGCCTACAGCACCAGAAGCAATAAGATGTGAAGATGTCTTCCTCCTAATCTAAAGAGCAAATAATCACAGACATCAGCCTGGTGCTATTTGATGAATTGTACTAGAGTTAACAATTGTTGGCTTGTCAAAGCATAATGATGTTACATTAGAAGCAATTAGGTCATCAGACGTGATTTAATATGTTGGATTGATTGAGTCTTAGCACTGATTGCCAGTTTCATTGTGTGCTGTTGGACCTGTGAACTCTGTGACAGAGTGTGTGGTGCCCCATAGAAAGGAGATACCTTTTTCAGAGTGCACTTGGACTTTAGGTAATGCAATCTGAAAGTAAACCATCCTGAAAGGATTTCAAACACCCTTCTTCCACATTGTCATTATGGGGTATTGTTTGTAAAATTTTGAGGGAAGTAAGGAATATAATCCATTTTGGAATAAGGGTATTAACATAACAAAATCTGGAAAAAGTGAAGCTCTGTGAATACTTTCCGGATGCACTGTATAGTAGACTTTGACAAATCAACACCTGCATCCAGGAGTTTTTCATCTGTTGGGTTTTTTTCAGGGCGGTTTTCTTCACCAGAGAGTATTCCATGGTCATCCACCACAATGGTCTTCCTCACTCTACCAGGTCTTTTGGCACATAAAGTTCACTGGTTGCTTTTTTCTTGTAAACGATAAACCAAACTGTTGATGTGTTCATACCCAGTGTTTTATAAATGTTCCTGATTGATTGATTTCAACCTCTGAGCCTTATGACTGGCTAAGAATCACCAGGCAGATACCCAGCATCAGGTGATGTCAATGCATCGCAGACTTCAAGCAGTCATTGCATGCAAAGGATATGCAACTAAATATTGACAATTATTTTATTATATTACTACAATATTAAACTGTCCAATGTTTTTAGGTGCTCGTAAATGGGGGGATATGTACAAAAGGTGCTGTCATTTCTGAAGCTGACTGTCTGCACTTCAGAATACAGGACCAAATTAACAAAAAAGATTTCACTGTCCAATGAATTATGGTGCTCTATGGTGTAACAGTTCTGGCTATGACCACCACACACAGGGCTTGAGATCCTAAGCAAACGCTTTAATGGAGGACAAAAAGCAAAGGCTGGGCAGGGTTTAGCTTGGTGCTGTATGGTTGATGCACAGACGGTTTAGTTTTAATCCATGTAGGTTAAAGATTTTAACTGGGCTTAAGAGATGGATCATTAACACAACAGTTAAGAATGTGAGAGTGTGTGTGTGTGTTTGTGTGTGTGTGTCAGAACTGGGACAGAACTGGGACAGGGAGATGTTTTCCAAGGCATTAGACACAGCTGTGTTAGGGATCACAGAGCTGAGAAACATCATGTTGAAGAGCACACATTAGTCCCACAGCGGATTAACACTGTCTTGCTGCAAGAGTGTTTGTGTGCGCATGACTGCACGTGTCTGTGTGCTTACATACGTGTGTTTGTGTGCGCGCGCGTGCGTGCGTATCTTGACTGTATGTGTTGTGAGAGTGAAGAGGAGCATTAGTTGTGACAGAGAACCATGTCCGTGTTTCCACTCTGTCGGGTCCATGGTCCCAGCCCAGGCTGAGCAGCCGCATGATACAGGGCAGCCTGAGCAGCCGCAGGGGGCAGAGTGAGGTGGTGGCAAACCTCCACTACCGGAGCCCTGGAGCCAATTAACTCTCAGTCAAACCAACAGAGTAAATCAACTCTCCGGGCAACTTGTGAGGTCCAGATAGTTGTCAGCAAACCTGAAAGACGGGACGCTTTTTTACTGGTTCCTTAAAAAAAAGGTTTTTTTCTCAGGAGTACACTGCCTGCTACAACAAAGTCTGCATTTACCCATCCCAAACCACAACAGAGCAAAGCTTGGAAAAGCAAGAGAACTTGCAAGCAAATCTCCAGGAGGAATTCATTGTCTTTCAGTTTTTAAAGCTACAGAGCAAGCGCATGTATGTTTGCGACTGTAATTACGTCAGAGCTATAAGTAATATGCATAATCTATTAGGGATTGACCGATATGGATTTTTTTAGTGCCGATACAATTTTCTTTCATCAGCCTTAGCCGATGACCGATACGTGCTACAGATTATCTTGAGCCAATATTTGGAGCCGATACTGCTTTTGCTCCCTCAATTTACATCATATAAAAATGTCACGATGATAACAAATGTTACAAGTCTCAATTTAAAAAAGGAACATTTATTGAACTTAAAAAAGCGATATTTAACAAATAGTAAAAACAGGTGAGGTAGAACAAGGGGCAGTGCATGGTCTGCACGTGAACTGCAGCGTCTGAACTGCACGTGAACACAGAGCTGCCTGTGTGGACGCCTGTCTGAAAATCGGCAAAGCAGGAGCTGCGTATCGGCCGATGCCGATACATGTAAAAACGCAAATATTGGCTCGATATATCGGCCGGCCGATAAAATCGGTCTATCACTATAATCTATACTATAGACGTGGTCAAAAGTTTTGAAAATGGCACACATACTAACTTTCACAATGTCTGCTGCCTCAGTGTTGATGATGGCAATTTTCATATACTCCAGAATGTCATGAAGAGTGATCAAAGTCCCTCTTTGCCATGAAAATGAACTTAGTCCCCAAAAAAACATTTCCACTGCATTTCAGCCCTGCCACAAAAGGACCAGCTGCCATCATGTCAGTGATAAGCCAGCAGCATAGATCCCTGTATTGCACTGCTGGTTTGCAGTGGTTAGTCCCTGGATGGGAGACCAATGCTGCTGGAAGTGGTGTTGGAGGGCCAGTAGGGGGCACTCTTCCCTCTGGTCTAAAAACCATTCCCAATGCTCCAGGGCAGTGATGGGAACATCTGCCCTGCGTATGTTATGTTAAAAACAGGTGTCCTCTCTCTGTGGTCACTAAAGATCCCATGGCACTATTCGTAAAAGTAGGGGTGTTAACCCCAGTGTCCTGGACAAATTTCCAATTTGTTCCTCATACCATCATAGCAACATAATCATCCCTATCTCTATGTGGCTCGGGGAACAAAATTTCAACATTTTGGGTCCATGGCCAGGAAACTCCCCAGACCGTAATCCCATTGAGAACTTGTGGTTGATCCTCAAGAGGAGGGTGGACAAACAAAATGCCACAATTTCTGACGAACTCCAAGCATTGGTCATAGACGAATGGGCTGCCATCAGTCAGGATGTGGACCAGAAGTTAATTGTCAGCACGCACAGAGCAGATTTCAGAGGTCTTGAAAGAGAAGGGTCAACACTGCAAATATTGACTCTTTGCATAATTATAATGTAATTGTCAATAAAAGCCTTCAACATTATGAAATGCTTGTAATTATAATTCAGTATACCATAGTAACATCTGACAAAAGGATCTAAAAACACAGAAGCAGCAAACATGTGACCAATACTTGTTTCATTCTCAGAACTTTTGACCACGACTGTACAGTAGCTGGAGGGGGAATTCTATATTGGAACACCCTGCATAATATTAGATAAACTAACCTAGTGGAAAACTGGATGGGGTGCAACAATTTGTTAGGAACACAAACGTGATATATGGTGGCTAGAAAGACATGGAAACCACAGGTAGTTCACATGAAAACAGTTGTTCTATCTGTCCAGGCCTGCTGTCTGGGATGTTCAAATTGTGTCGATATCATGTGATGAGGCAAGACCTTCTAGGAAACGTCTTAGGTTTCGTGGCAGTTAATCTCATCAAGAAGGATTCTCAACACTAGCCAACGTCTTCCCTTCGTGCCTCCTCCCCTGTGTTTTTCTCTCAGTCCATCATGCTCCGTTTTCCTGGACTCTAATTGAAAATTCAATACAACTGCAGAGCCCCACTGACCCATGGTCACTGTAGTAACGTCCCCAGGACCTCTGCCATGACGTTAAGTACACAGAGCAATGGAGGTGATGAGATGACAGAGCCTGGCACCGGAATGTGTGTTTACTTGAGGCCTGTCCTCCATGTTTGTTTAACTCACAGTGAGAGAGGGGGAGAGGGAAAGGGCCACCAAAAGCTCCTCTGACAGGCCTTGAGGGTTGGTCTCTCTCTCTCTCTCTCTCTCTCTCTCTCTCTCTCTCTCTCTCTCTCTCTCTCTCAATAAACAGGGCCATGTCTCCTGCCAACAGAGGTTTAAAACCCAGATGCGAAACATGGCAAGACTTCCGGGAACGCTTGAGAAGCAGACTGGACCAACCAGACCATGAATTTGGGTTTTACAAGTCAGTGGGACAACAAAAAAAAGTTTGATTATTTGGTTGTCTTCTCTACCTCTATATGCAATGTCTTATAATTGTTGGCCTGCATGTGAGCAGTTCTGAGGCAGGAGCCTAAATACTGACTCAGCAAGCATGACGAAGGGACAGATGGAAGAGTGCAACCAGCTGAGATGAGGAGGATCAGTGAGGGGGAGGAGAATCAGTGGTTGTTCTGTTCTAGCGCTTCTCTAACTGGGGTTAATCAATGTGGCTCTGTAACGGTCTGTCCGTCCACTGCCCGGCCTTGACACTCATCTGCATATGATGTTGCTTTCATAATGTAATGGGATGGTCGATATACTGGGTGCACACACGCGCACGCACGCACACATATAATATACGTACATACATATACACACACATGTATGTGCACGCACTCTATATGCACACACGCACATGCCCAGATGTCGCTGCTCCAGGGGAATGAACATTAGCTAGCTCGGTATCTGATATCTGGGAATATGTTCAGTATGGCTGTACAATCTCAGAACACCTGTTATACTGTCACTCCTGATCTCTCTCTCGAACAGAACATCAGTCTCAAAATTTAACTCAGGTGGTTTGAGCTGTGTAGCTTTAGCCAGAAAGCTGTAGGATAAGCGCTGTCAACAGCTATATTATATAGAAAAATGGCAAAAGAATAACTGAAACCAGGCAACACTACGTACTGTCAACCCCCTTTTAAAAGAATCATGTTTATATTCAGTTGATTTGTGAGCAGAGTTGAGCAGAGCTGTTTGTCAACCAAAAATGCACTATTGTCTTGGGACTGCTGTCAGACACGTAGTGCTTGGCCAGCTGCCTGTCTCAATCTCTGATGGGTTTTCTTTTCACTCCTTGCTAGTGGGCTAAATTTAGAACTGATGCTACCCAGGTTTTGGGCTGCAGCCTCAGTTGACAGAAAGAATGGGAGAAAGAGAGGGAGAGAGTGGGAGAAGGCGAGAGAGAGACTGAGTGCCCAAGAGGCATTGGACTGTGTGTCCTTCAACAGAAAACCTTCTTAAATGAAAACAGAGGCCTCCTCTGCTGCCGCTCTCAATTCCTGAGAGAAAGCAAGATGCCTTGAGTGTAACACGCAAAGCAAGACAAGATGTAGGCATTGTTTCTTCTGACAGGCTGCTCTTCCAGAAAACCCAATACCAGAGAATAAACTTCAACATCTCTGCTGTAGGGGATGGGTGACTTAACCTACATATTCACAGGCATTCATCTCTCATCTTCATAGATTTCTAAAAATATCTGAGGGCTTTATACCTTGTTTGTTGTATGGGTATCTTACGACCTGAACTAAATCGATCACAGACATGGAATGTTACACATTGGATATAGGCTATTCAAATTTAAAGTAATTCACTAAAGAAAATAGGCTTTATTGCTGTCCCTGACAAAAGAAAATGGTCTTGGCTGTTATTCAAATTCAAATTTCTGATTTAGATTTTAAAACATATTTTGTCATGAATACTGTAGTCACACCCTACATATTTGAATGATGGCCAGTCGGTTTAGATTTGAGAAGTAAAAAAATTAAAACAAAATAGACCCTCAAATTGCCCCAAAATATAAGGAAATGGGCCTCAACACTTTTCTTTATTCAGTCATTATAAAATCAACAGTGGATTCTGTTTCAACCTGCAACTTTGTGCAAATGAGATCTTGTTCAGTCAATTTACCTGTTTAAATAAATAAATAAAAAATATATAACCTGGCTGCCACACGCTGTGCACCCGTTGTCTTTTAGATATCACGGTCACTCATAGATGTTTGTATACAACACCACAATTACTTCCACTACACCTTTCCACCCCACGCATGTCCGATTCTGTCCACTTGGAAGAGCTTGTTGGTTTGTTGAGCCGATCTGTGCCCCAGACACTCTCCTGGCTCTGCTGCAGACTCAGTGGTTTGGTGAACACAATATGCACCATGAAGACAATATGCAACATCTTAACTATCAAACACAAACCTTGGCTGACTAATCCATGAACCAGTCAAGTAAATGGGTTCAGCCTTATTAGGGGTACTCTATGTGAGCTCAGTGTATTAGACAGTAGGCTTTGACCTGTTTTAGAAGAGCCACTGAACACCATGCAAAAAGACTTCCGTAATAGTACATCCTGCAGTAGTGACAAAGCCAAAAACTTTGAAGAGGTTTCTCATGGGCCTCAAGAGAACCATGCCAGAAAGCCCCTCCTAACTTAACCCTTTGTGGTCAGATTTCAATTAGGATTGAATTCCCTCCAGTTTCTCTTATTCCCCAACAGAACTGAGCGTGCGTAAGCAGTGTTCCTGGCAAGCTGGGAGAACAGGAACGCCGTAGAACCCTTACGCAACTTTAGGGCCGGCCAAAATGTTTGCATACAGAGATAAAGCTGAGCAGGAAGAGAATAGCCTCAGGGTCTAGTAGGGTTTTACCGGCAAGCTGTTGCCACACACCCCATCACATTCATGGAAGATTAATATTTATGTGATGCCAGCCGAGCGAATGCTGACGAAGGCCCCGGGGATTGAGCAAGCTGCCTGGCCTACTCCCATCCTCTTCCTTCTCCACAGCCCAGATAGTGTGTTCGCTCTCCACTGATCTTTATTCTGTCCAGAGGCTGTGAAAAAATCAACTAACACGAGAAGAACAAAATCCATTGGTTTGGCTGGTAGAACGCAGCCTTGTCTGAGATCTGTTTCTGCTGTCATGGCAACTCCTATGGAGATTGTTACACTGGCTAAAAGTGTGTCTAACACAGTAGTAGAAAACACTAGAACATTTGGTTGAGAATGTCATACGGAGTATTAGAAACTCTACCAGGGGTATTCAACTCTAACACTACGGGGTCCGGAGCCTGCTGGTTCTGTTCTACCTCAACATTAATTGGACTCACCTGGTGTACCAGGTCTAAATAAGTGCCAGATTAGAGGGTTGCAATGAAAAAGTGGAGTGGAACTGGCTTCGAGGTCCAGAGTTGAAAATGAGGGCTCTATACAGACAAATTGTATGGGGTTTTCTTGTCCCAGAGTTTGTTGTAGCAGTCTAAGCACCTGACTCTGGACCAACATGCTGCTGGCTCGGCCGCTGTCTGTGCCTTTAATTGCTGTTCCGCTCTACATATCAGTCTCTTTAGTCTCTGCTTCCTATTGTCCTGTCAATAAAAATAATCAAATATAGCCTACTCCCTAAAAAATCTTCACAAAACTAAAAAATAATTACATGGGGTTTACAGAATGCACCAACATGCCACCATTCACCAATCTGTAATTGCGCAACTTGTACTTCAGAAGCTCCTGTTGAACTAACACAGATTTTTTATGTCCGTAGGGGCTGTCGGAAATGGCATGATGAACACTGCCTCTCCTTCAAATATGACAGCTGCTGTGTGATGAACTGAAGCGGACTCAGGCAACACAATGACTGACTGTTTTCAGTGTTTTTGCGTTCATGTGATGAACCGGAACGAGAGCAGTTTGTCTCAGGGAGAAGTCACTGATATCCATTGTTTGTAATTTTTACTGTTTACGATCTTGAAAATCTTTGATTTTGGTGTGAACAACTACAAGAGTGATATTTCTTCAGGCCACATGAATGTCCTTGTTCAGATTTGTTTCTGTCCCTGCTGTGAATTTCTGAAAGGGAGGATTTTCTTCAAGGGATATACAGTAATTAGAATCCCATGACTTCCACTGTAACATTAACACATTATTTAAACATGAATCATTATGTATGGCTGGCTACTGCACTATACTCGCTACACTTTCAGCTATTTCACTAAGATAATAATACAGTATACCAAATAATCTGCAGGGAGGACATACAGGTCGTGTTCATCACTTTGTCTGACTGGAGGGGTGGAGAAAATATGTAAATCTGATAATTGTTCAGTATCAACAGAGATAGGATCACTTATTTTTAAATACCAGTTCTGAGCTGGAACCCTAGCTCAGATAGATGCTGACAATGAAAACAGAGGCACGACATGGAAACAAAATTCAACACACTTCAGTTTGATGAGATGTTACGAAAGCAACATCGACCAGCTTAATAAACCAACAACTGTGAGTGGAACACACTCATTCTAGAGGCATTTTAATATGATTGTCTGGTTGTGTCACTACTACCTGGGTTCATATAGTGGTAGGACCCTTGATTCTTTGGGGATTTGTTGTTGCCATGGGGGAAATTGGCCATGGGGGAATATGGACATTCTAGAAAGTAGGTCAAAAGCAATTGTCTTAAATATGATTATGAAAATCTGTTTTGATTTCAGATCCTGTAATGGCCAGAGGTCAACAAAATTCCAACCTCAACTTTTCAAAAGGCAATAACTCCAATAGAAGGCAATTTGACACTGAAGAAAGAGAGAAGTTCAACCAACTTAATTGAATTACTTCAATTGGTAACACACAGTTAACTCTATTTGAAAATACTTATTTGAACTAACAATTTTGATTAATGACAACATGTTAACTTTATTTGAAAAAAGTAATAATTAAATTGGTGTTACCAATTGAAGTAATTCAAGGAAGTTGTTCTTAAAATTTTCAGTGTATATTCTAATAACTTAAAAGCAGGGGTGAGTTGAAGCAGAGTTCTGACAGACTACAATAAAAGAGCTGTCATAATCCCAACAAGGGAGGGGCTGTGGTTTCAAACATACAGCCTGCCAGCTCGTCGCCTGTATCTATCTCTCTCTCTCTCTTACAATGCATTTCTCTCCATCCCTCTTGGTCTCTTCCTCTTTTCCACTTTCAAGGCTCTTTCTCATTCCCCCTTTTTTGTAGGAAAAATGAAGCCAATAAGTGACAGACCTCAAAATCCAGACACTAATGCACACATTTTTTTGGCCTTTACTATTAGTTAATTCTGTCCTGCCAAAGTGTAACAGTGCTACCATATTTAAAATATTTTTTCTCCAAATCTGCACATAACAATTGGTGAACATTTCCTGGGAAACATAACACCCTTTTCCATACGACTTACCCCTGACAGACATAGCAGCCCAATATTGAACTGTATTGGAACCAAAAGACAAGCAACAAGCTAAACGACATTATCATCATCCTCACAACACCAGGAACATTATTTAAGCAAAGTGCTGAACTAAAAGGCAACTACATTATCCACCACTGCCAAGGCCATCTTGACAACCTGGACATTATTGTTTACTTTTACACTTACCTGCTCCAATGCTACTCACAAATGATGTGTAATTGATCATATTTTGTTCATGTTATTTTTTTATATTATATTTTCCCTTCTGTATTATAATAAATTCAACAAAGGTGATACTTGTTTTATGTCCTTGGCTTCCAATTAAAGTAAGAGGGCTGGTTTTATGCTTTAGACCACGTCCGCAAAACCAGTGAGTCCACAAGACTGAAAAATATGACAAAATCCTAAGTAACAGGCCAATAAAAACAGTGTACTACTACTGAACAATAACCACACCGTAAAACACTCTTTAGCCTACTCATAAACGTAAACTGCCTGGCATTTCGGACTGGTAATCAACAGTGAAACAATGGGTTGCTTACCTTCAACGTCTCTCCGCGTTTAAAACTCAACTCATCATCCGCAGTGGCTTTAAAATCGTATTTGGCAATGGCCTCCATGGTGAGCGTCGTTTTAACACCTGTATGCGGTGTTGCTAAAACAAAACAAAAAATCTTTCGAAGTCTTTTACTGGAGTTTATTTCTCCAAGGAATGTTGAAAATTATTAACAATGTTAGAAACAAAAACCCAGGACCGCTCTTGTCCCGTTTTCCCCGGTCTGACCAGTCACCCGAGTAACATAAAGACCCTAACACCCTGTCCACCTCTACAAACCAATGATTAGAAAAGCAGATATAAAACCTCTGAAAATGTACCAGCAATGTAACAGTAAACACAATAATGAGGATAACGTTTGAAGTGATGCCGCGCCCATAAACAATACGTTCTGAGACTCGCGCAACAAGGAGAGGAAGGAAATAATTTGATTGACGTTTCCTCCAACCAACTAGAGCACTTCATGTACACAATAAGCCAATCGGATATTAGTGAATAATAATATCCAATAGGTGTACGTTGCTGTAGCTGTGCAAACCTTACAAGCGGAAGGGTCAAATGTGGCTGATTCTAGTAAGAATCGTTCCGTTAGATGTTTATCAAGTTTCAATGTTTCCTGAACTTCCTAACCTTGACTTTAAAGTCAACATAATAATTTTATTTTGCAGGCCATCTGAGAGAACCATTGTGGAGTAAAAAATTTGATAAACAGCTCAGAAAAGGGTATATAAGCTAATTATCGTTTTTTTCGAACTCAATTTTTAAGTAGGCTAGCCTAGTTCGAAGGAAGCTTGGTACGATTTCCACCAAACAAAAGCAAAAAATATTTTTTAACGGTGTATTTTCTAGTTTGTTGTTGTCGGCACATTCAAGCTCAGTAGAGTCCGTGTCTGTCCGATGATTTTATCTTGTTTATGTTGGTTCAGTCATTGTGTAGCTGTAACACTAGTTAGTGGCCAATGCTAAACCTATTAAGTTTCCCTGACCAGTGTGCCATGCCACAAAAAAGCAATTGATCACTCCCTTATATCATACCATAGGCTATGCAAATAGGTATTCTGGGTACCTTGCATGGCACAGTAGTCACAGCACAACTTCATCACAGTTGCCAGGGTTCGTATCCTTGTCATGGCATACGAGCAATGCCTGTAAGTCCAGCATGGAGTTGCTGAAATTGGTACAATGCTGCCCAGGATGGACAGTTGGATAGTCTGACAAGGGGTACTTTGTCACGTCACTCTCTAACTAATACTTTTGTGTATGGGATTCAATAATGGCTATATAGTTAACTATTCATCAATTGATGAATGTGTGTAGCTACTGGGCTTCTGTGTTGAATTAGTATTTTGATAAGAATCAGATCAGTTTGGGAACCCATGCTTGGAGGAAATGATCTTCGACCATTCTGCTCTTGCTGTGAAGTTGCCAAAAAGACAAGGTCAAAGTAGAATTGTAGATGACAAATTGGGAGGTGTGAAAGGTCGCGGTAAGAATACAAATGCCCTTAAAATGTTTGGAATAGCCTAAAAAACAGACACTTTCTAATACCCCCAATCTGTCATACATATACAAAGTTTCGTATGAATGTTACTCTTGAATAGTAAGCTAAAACATTTAAGATTGAAAATAGATCTCTGTTTGAAATGTGATACGCTCTCGTGGGCAGAGTCTGTATAGCTAAGCGAAGTAACTGACCAAATATGCGAGATTAATTTATATGTCGCTGAGGTGTGACATAACGCTTTCAAAGAAGCCATAGCAGACCACACTGCCATCTAGTGACAGAAGGTATAAAAACAACTTGAAAACCATACATCAGGTTTATGCAATTTCGGTCCTGGGGGAGTAGAAAGTTAGAAACACTTTTTCATTCTAATTTCACTCACCATAGCTCTATGCTACCAAGCAATATTTGGGGTTAGCGAGCTAACTTCAGGTTTAACCCTGGGTTTTCAGTATGTATGTAGGTATTAATATTTACAACCAGCAATACCAATGGTACTGTATGTGTATGGGTCAATTTTTGTAAATTCAATGTCCATGGTGTGATCTAATCTAAAAGAAACTCGATTGAAAGCCATCACAAAGTTGGTCTCAGTATTGAATTTATATTACTACCAGTACCCAAAACCACAAATGAATAATGACAGCAATACCACTGCCTTAAAAAATCTTGTTTCAATTACCAGTTGAAGTTGAGAGTGGGGTATCCATTGATTTTTCCAATTATGTCCCTATTTTACAAGTCTAACAAAAAGGGAATCTCTCTCTCTCTCTCTCTCTCTCTCTCTCTCTCTCTCTCTCTCTCTCTCTCTCTCTCTCTCTCTCTCTCTCTCTCTCTCACTCACTCACTCACTCACTCACTCACTCACTCACACACACACACACACACACACACACACACTAGGGTATTTACAGTAGGAGTTCGGCTTCTATCATATATTGTCCTCTATATGTCTATAATGGGTTTCGATCTACCAATTAGATATAGTGATCCATCATGGGCAAAACGAGGCTTTCCGAAAGGGCTCTAGGCAGAGCTCCACTACTTCCTAAACTTAAGGCAGCTCCTTTGTTTCCTGTCTTACATTATTGGACAAACTGATTAATCCACTTGTGTTTGATCTTGTGACACACGTGGATTAATCAGTTTGTCCAATAATGTAAGGCAGGAAATAAAAGAGCAGCCTTAAATTCAGGAATTAGTGGAGCAATCATTTGAGTCAAGACTTCTGAAATGCCCGAAACCTTTACTCGACAGTGACACCTGCTGGCAACTTCAATTATGGCACACAACAGTTTCCACCATGATGAGACAAACGCTTCTGTGGCCAGACTGAATGATTCCCGTCCTTCATCACAAACTGCATAGTTTCGAAACAGAGGGTTGTTAATTGTAATTTGTCAACACTGTGGGTTATTGAATGAATTACAACTGTTTGAGACAATAAACTCATTCCTAACATAATGTCCTACAATCATCTTGATTTGGAGTGTTTCCACAACATCAAACTTATTTGAACTTCTCTGATGGGAATTAAACTCTGTGGGCAAAATGTATGGCTCAAAAGTATTCCTAAAGTGTGAAATTGCTATTGTGCTTTTGGAAATAGCTTTGTTTGAGTGAGTGGATTTGTAGTGACTGTGATTGTGTTGTTGGTACATAATGGTACAATTGTGGGATCCTGGTCTCCCTGGCAATAAAAAATATAAATTTTTAATTGTATAAAGGCCTGCGACCCCTTGTCAGGATAAGCGGTTGATGATGATGATAAAGGATTTATACAGAATATCAAATATATAAATACAGTATATATCCAATAATGAACCTCTGATGTCGTTGGTCTATCTTGTGTCTGATTGCTCAATTTCTCAATACTCTCAATAATCTCACAAATCAGTCAGCCAACGCTTCACGCATTCAAAATGTTTGTTTTTGTATTCCTCATTTAATATCTGATACGTCAATCACAGGTATCGTTCAACATCACATGATGACAAAGTGTTTTGTCACACTTTGTTGTAGCCGGAAGTGTTTTTGAAACTCGTCTCGATACGTTACAGTGAGTGTTGAAAACATCGAAACAGTTTCGACACTTGAGTGTCAAGTCGTCCATCACTAGGTAAATAGCAAGTCAGTTAGCAAATGTAAAACGGATTAGTGAAAAGTTTTGATTTGTAATTTAGCTATGTTTTCATTCTGTCGACGTGTCCCCCCCATCCCCCCATCCCACCTGATTTCCGCCTATGTGTCTGGGCCCCCCTCCCAAAAATAGTTAGTGTTCATAACATCATCAATGGACAACTCTTCCAACTCATCTGTGTCAACATCGATAACACTGTTGGTGACGGCGGGTGGCAGCAACGTGATGTACTCTTCATTGTCTAGGTTAACGTCATCCTCACCTACTGCCAATTCACAGATATCTGCTGCTGCTGTAGCAGCATGTTCACACTTTGGACATTGTTGGTCCTGTCTGTAACCCCAATAGTAGCCGTAAAATAGTGTGTCATCTTCGGCAGCATTGCCATATTAATCTGCATTTTTTCATCTTGCTCGTCTTGCTTCGTCTCTGTTTGTGTACTTCCCAGTCCTCCTGTCACTGTGTTTTCATCTTTCATGCTGTGCACCTTTACTAGTCCATTCATTGTGAAAATAGGGGGTGTATGCAGAGCCTGGCAACAGAAGCGTCATGCACCTATTTTTGTTTTAAGGGGGCACAGTGTGCACAACACATGGAAACAAGTGCCCACAAATACAGATATTTAAAGGAAAATCCACTTGGCCCAAAAATCTGAGGGGGCAGTGTCCCCTCACTTTCAATGGGCATGATGCCTCTGCCTGGCAACACTATTTGTCCAGCAACGCAAACAATGCTCATTTTAATTTATTGCAATAACCATTGTTAATTCATTATAAAGCTAGTGAATTGTACCCAAATGCAATTGTATTGTGTGTAGAGAAACAATAGGAGCATGTGATAGCAAAAAATTATAATTTAACATGTTTTTTATAACTTTTTTATTAAAAACAGTAACGAATATGTTGTACTTGTTGTACACACTTTGATTGAATATATTGTCAGCGTCTCAGGTGAAAACACAATTACATTTGACAAACATTCACTAGAGTCTGTTTCATCCGTTAAGAGACTAATTTTAGCAACACATGAACATGGACACACTACCTAACAATGAATTAACAATGATTCAATGAATTACGAACGCTATTATTTTGAAAAGGAAAATCAGAGTCCCTGTTGCAGGCATAATATACTGTAGAGTTGCCTGGCAAACGGTTCTTGCCTATAGCTAGGGCCAGCGCTGGATGTATGTGTTGGGACAGATAACCATGAACTGGACATTTTAATTACTACTTCCATAATGGGTCCACAATGGGTCCACAATGTTTCAACATTGCACTAATGGTGCCCCGATCCCACAGCTGAATCAACTTTAGGAGACGGTCCTGGTGCGTGCAAGACTCTGTGTGCCCTGATGCCTTCTTAACAATTGAACCTCTCTCCTTGATGTTCTTGATGATCCGATAAATGGTTGATTTAGGTGCAATCTTACTAGCAGCATTGTCCTTGCCCGTGAAGCGCTTTCTGTGCAAAGCAATGATGGTGGCACATCTCTCTTTGCAGGTTACCATGGTTGACAAAGGAAGAACAATGATTTCAAGCACCATCCTCCTTTTAAAGCTTTCAGTCTGTTATTCTAACTCAAACACTTTCAATGTCTTGACACTCACTGCATTGGATAAAAATATTGAGACGAGTTTCAAAACAGTTACTGACATGATGGCAGCTGGTCTTTTTGTGGCAGGGCTGAAATGCAGTGGAATTTTTTCTTGGGGATTAAGTAAATTTTCCTGGCAAAGAGGGACTTAGCAATTTTTTGCACTTTATCTGATCACTCTTCATGACATTCTGGAGTATATGCAAATTGCCATCATCAACACTGAGGCAGCAGACATTGTGAAAATTTATATTTCTGTAATTCTCAAAACCTTTGACCACGACTGTATATTATTAAATGAGAATATCACTTGAAGGTTTTTCAATCAACCTCCTTGGTCACCCACAGGATCAACAATATGTAGGATACTGTACATGCTCTGGATTTGAGTTGTATAGTCTATAGTAACGGTAGGTTACAGTTTCTTAAAATCTTCTATTGTTATTGGAATTGTGTTAGACATTCTAATTAAAGCATTTCAATCATGTTTAAAATTAACATGACAGCATCGAAAGACAGGTGGCAGGAGGGAACAGACCCCAACGGGGCCGCTTTGGGCTAGCTACCCATGGCGGCATGATCCAGCACGAGTGGTGCACTGGTCCCACCCACGTTTTAAGAAGAAAATACCCCCTGAGCCAGCGAGAGCAGGGGCAGAAGATGGCTCATCGACAGACAACCCAGTAACAAACACAGGAACGGAACAGACTATGAGATTGTTGATCAGCTTACCTGAGGCTCCGACAACTACAGCAGGACGTAAGCTCTACATTTGTGGTTGGACAAAGGTTACTTCCACCCAAGGCCTGAAAATACACAGGGCAGGAAAGGATGCCTAAAGAAGGGTCAACAAGTCGCATTAACGGCAACTTTCTGAGAAGCCAGCCGAGTCAATCGACAGAAGTTCAGCAGCAGGACACACCACAGTCTGCAGGACATCAACACCCTGCCCCAGAGGAGGAAGAACAAGGCACGGGAGAAGAAAATCCAGGGGCGAAGGCCATTAGTCAAGTGGCCAAAGGCCTGCGACAAGATGCTGTGGAAGGAGATCAACACTGATCTCTGCAATATACTGGAAGGAATCAGAGGCACAACCATGAAGAAGTTAGAAAGAATAGACGATCTTGTCTATGCCTATGGGGTGGAACGGTTCGGAGTGGTCAAAGGCAAACAAGCTACTCTGTTAATCCCCACCAAATCAAGATGGCAGACAGAAATAGACCGCCTATTCAAGGAGAGGAGGCAGCTGAAGAAGCAATGGAGGATGGCCACAGAGGAGAAGGATGGTATAACCTGCTGTAGGAAGAGATTCAGAGCAGGCTTGTAACACTGAGGGGAGTTCAAAACCTTCTGAGGATGTGCAGAAAGAAGGAGCAAACAAGATCACACTTCTTCAAAGATCCCTTCAAATTTGTGAAGAGTCTCTTTACAAATGAGAAGAGTGGAAGTCTCTCAGTGTCAAAGGCTGACCTGGAAGACCATCTGAAAAATTATTGCACAGATGACCAACACCAGAAAGCAGTTACGCTCCCTCCTGACATGCCACCAGTCAATCCACCCAAGTACAAACTGGATATCTGTCCACCAAGGTGGAGTGAGGTAGAACAAACTGTGCATAGAGCAAGGGCCGCATCATCTCCAGGTCCCAACAGAGTTCCATACAGGCTCTACAAAAAAACACCAAATGTCCTGCGATTCCTCTGGAAATTTATGAGAGTTGTGTGGCAAAAGAAGGAGATACAAACTTCCTGGCGAAGAGCCGGAAGAATCCTTAACCCCAAGGAAATGGACTCATCAGAGATCGGGCAGTTCTGCCAGATCAGCCTTCTAAATGTCGAGGGAAAAATCTTCTTCAGCGTGGTCGCTCACAGGTTAGCAGGGTACCTGCAAAGAAACAACCTGATTGACACATTAATCCAGATAGCACCCATCTCAGGCTTCTCCAGTTGTGTAGAACACACTAGTGTCATCTTGCATCAGATCCAGGTCACCAAAAAGGAGGGAACATATCTTCAGGTGGTGTTCCTGGATCTCGCAAATGCCTTTGGCTCAGTCCCTCACAACCTCATGTGGACAGCCTTCGACTACTTCAGAGTCCCAGCAGCTCTCACAACCCTTGTCAAGGCCTACTTCGAGGACGTCCAACTCTGCTTGACAACAACATTGTACACAAAAGTATGGCAACACCTGGAAGTGGGAATCATGGCCGGCTGCACCATCTCCCCGCTGGCCTTTACTCTGGCCATGGAGGTCATCATCCGGGTCTCTCGATGGACGGTTGGGGGACAGCGAATCAAGATCAGATCAAGCAGAGCAAGTCCAGGAGCATCTCCATTATCAAGGGGAAGCCGTCAGACCACCGCTTCCACACTGGTGAGGAACCCATTCCAATGGTCCCCGAGAAGCCTGTGAAAAGCACCCAAGCTTTGGCGCAGGCAAAGCAAGGGCACTGGATGGTATGGAAAGGAATAGAAAAGAGGAATATTTTTTGGAACGAGCTGTGGGAGATGGAGGCATTCAAGGCAAGCTTTACCATCAGGGCTGCCTATTATGTCCTGCCTTCTTCTGCAAACCTAAGCCTGTGGTTTGCCAAAGACCCCACGTGCCCTCTATGTCCAAGTCCAGCAACACTGAAGCACATCATAGTGGGATGCAAGACCAGCCTTAATCCAAGGGCATTACACCTGGTGGCACAACGAAGTGTTAAAATGTCTTGCAGCAGTGCTGGAAAGTTGAAGTGTAAATGCCCTTCCTCCCCTGTCATCCTGGTGGCAGCCAAATCCATTTGTTCGGGAGGGCGAGGGTCAAGCCAGCCTCACTGCCATAATTCCAGACATTGGGCAGCTGGGCAGAGCACAGGACTGGAAGCTGCTGGCAGACTTGGACAAGAAACTCTGCTTCCCAGTTGAGATTGCAGCTACCAAACTGCGACCAGACCTTGTTCTGTGGTCAGCCTCGTTCAAGCTTGTCTACATCATTGAGCTCACCGTGCCCTGGGAGGGTGCAGTAGAGGAGGCCTAAAAAAGGAAAAGAATGAGGTATGCTGAACTTGCAGCTGATGCACAACAACAAGGCTGGAATGCGAATTGAAGTATGCCCAGTGGAAGTAGGCTGCAGAGGGTTCATAGCCACCTCAACATCCAGGCTACTCAGGGAGATGGGAGTGCGAGGCAAAGCCCATCGACAGGCAGTCAAAAACCTCTTCAGGGCTGCTGAAAAGGGAAGCCAGTGGCTGTGGATCAAAAGAAAGGACTCCATCTGGGCCTTCAAGTGAGTTGATGGCATCTAGGGAGTGAACCTGGGATGCTGGGATTTACTGTTGAACCCTCTGGAGGTGTCGTGGGCCTATCAGCAAAACATTCATTGAGGGATATCAACATCTAGACCTACACAACAAAGCTGTTGAAATTCTTCACTCATTAGATTGTTCTACCTTTCCCTTCTTCTCAATGACACACATAAAACATGTTAACCAAATGTTACGAAAGATGTTAACCAAATAATACAGTAATAGACAATGTAGCCTAACAGAATAATTGAGGTGTGTAGTATATTACAACTGATGTAATCATTTAAAGCTGTTCATATATTCATATCATAATGTGGTCATATGTTCAGCTAACTAAATATTTCAAGTAATAACATAGATATAGAGAGTCTGTGTCACATTTTAATGTAGTCAAAGGTAATGATGGGCATAATTTAGGTGAATCATTTGCTTATTGTTGGAAAAACAATGGTTAATTATTTTACATGTGTGCTGGAAACATTTAATTGAGTGCTATTTAGAAAACAATATTGTGCAGATTGAGATGGAATTAAGCAAAACAAAAATATTCATTAAATGATTCAGTGATTCATTCCATAACATCCAACTATTTTAAAAGAACAAGGCTAAAATGTTTTGAGTATCCGTCAACTAATAATAACTAACATTTTAACTGTACGAAATGCCTAAAATAAATATTTTAGTCAGAAGACTAAAACTCAGTTTTGTTGGTCATTCCCAAATGTGTGTACTATTAATTTTGTTTCAGTCTGCCCCTGCCTGCATCTGTCCGAAGAGTTGCGAAGCTGCCTACAAGGCAGGACCAGTGGGAAAAATGGGGGGGGGGGGATAAATATAGCTAGTATTATCAAGTGCAACTATGCTGTTTAAGTTATTTTACCAGGTAAGAGTGCTTACTCTTCTTATTTACAGCAAGAACCTCTGAACAATTAGCAATGACTGTCTTGCCTAGATATCATAGCCCTAATTTCAGTGGTCAATTAGTAGCAAAGTATTACACTCACCTAAAGGATTATTAGGAACACCCGTTAAATTTCTCCTTAATACAATGATCTACTCAACCAATCACATGGCAGTTGCTTCAATGCATTTAGGGGTGTGGTCCTAGTCAAGACAATCTCCTGAACTCCAAACTGAATGTCAGAATGGGAAAGAAAAGTGATTTAAGCCAGTTTGAGCTTGGCATGGTTGTTGGTGCCAGACAGGCCGGTCTGAGTATTTCACAATCTGCTCAGTTACTGGGATTTTCACACACAACCATTTCTAGGGTTTACAAAGAATGGTGTGAAAGGGGAAAAACATCCAGTATGCGGCAGTCCTGTGGGCGAAAATGCCTTGTTGATGCTAGAGTTCAGAGGAGAATGGGCCAACTGCTTCAAGCTGATAGAAGGGCAACTTTGATTAAAAAAAACACTTGTTATAACCGAGGTATGCAGCAAAGCATTTGTGAAGCCACAACACGCACAACCTTGAGGTGGATGGGCTACAACAGCAGAAGACTCCACCGGGTACCACTCATCTCCACTACAAATAAGAAAAAAGAGGCTCCAATTTGCAAGAGCAAGAGCTACAATGGACAAGATTAAACAAACTGAAAAAAGGGATTATATTATAGCAAATAATGAATGAGTCAATATCACCCTATACCTCTGACAAACAATATTTGCTCATACAGAATAAAAGGCTTAATCACAATTATTCAATACCAATTGCCAATCAGGTTTATTGTCAAAATGTACAGATTTTCAGCTGTTTGCAATGTACAAATCAAACAAAAGCAATTTAAATATCTCAACACAACAAATGCAATGAATGTTGTTCCCCCAAATTCAACTGCAAATGCAACTTATAATGACTTCTCCAGTCTAAAAAGGATTCAACCCCTTCATTGCAAGCATCTTTAGTTCTTAGTAGAGCACAATCTTTCTGTTATGACCTGCTGCAAATGAAATGCATAGCCAAACACCAGTCTCTGGCAGCGTTCCTGAGGAATCTTAGCCCATTCCTCATGAGCTATAGCCTCCAGTTCAGTAATATTCATGGGTTTGCATGCTGCAAACTCCTCCTTCAAATCCCAC
This sequence comes from Umbra pygmaea, assembly GCA_016801145.1. Taxonomy (NCBI): domain Eukaryota; kingdom Metazoa; phylum Chordata; class Actinopteri; order Esociformes; family Umbridae; genus Umbra; species Umbra pygmaea. Next base: position 16,610 of record JACXGM010003163.1, on the reverse strand, counting down.
CAGAGATTTTTTATAGGGTTTAAGTCAGGTGACTGTCATGGCCACTGTAGCATCTTTCAGGACTTCTTCTGCAACCAAGATCCTTGGTGGAATTTGAGGTGTGCTTGGAATCATTGTTCTGTAGGAAGGTCCAATGATGCCCACGATTTGGCTTCCTCACAGACGGCATGAAGTTTTATCCCAGGATTTCCTGATACTTCAAGGAATCCATCTTGCCTTCCACACGCTGCAGGTATCCTGTGCCAAAGGATGCAAAGCAGCCCCAGAGCATCACCGAGCCACCAACATGCTTGTCTGTGGGCAGAGTTTTCCTTTCAGTTTATGATAGCACAGAGCTGGCGGGACACAGGTGAGCAGTGTTATAGACTTTAAAATATTATTTAAAACGAAAAAAGACTGAAATATTTCTTTAATACAAATTTTATAATTGCATTCAATTCTTAATTTCAACTTAAATGTGCTTTGTATTATATTTGAATGTCATTGAAACCAATTTTATTTTGTTTAAAATAGTTTTTGTTAAGCAAAAGAAATCCAGAACATAATCCTAGCCTATAGCCTATAAGCAGCTGATTGACCAACTGGAACAACAGCAGGCGAGTGTCAGATTCCCGGAGGACATCTGTCTAAAATGCTGCTCCCCCGCCAGTGGAGCGATTGGATTCCAAGTGTGCCGCCGATGGATCCCTCTTTAAACAATAAGCAAACCGCCTGCGGACTGCCAACACTTTCGCCGGAGGTCTGCCCGTGTCCAGGCAGCTCTTTGCTATCTGGGGTTCCTTGTTTGCGAAGGGCGATTCTTTTGTTTCATTTCTCACACGCAGTCAAACGTGACACTCAACAAACCACCAGACAATTCAAGTATTTCATGTGTTCCAGCTCAAGCACACCAGTTGCAACTAATGAAGCCCTTGATTAGCTGCATCAGGTGTACAACACCTGTTTTGCACATTTGTGAGAGATTCTAATGAGATTAATAATTTTGAGACTGGTGATGTCATTCAATTGCTTTTGTTTGATTAGTTCATTGCAAACAGATGAAAGTCTGTACATTTTGACAATACACCCGATTTGCAATGGGGGTTGAATAATTTTGATTGTAAAATGTATATCATCATACTAATGGACTGCACCATCTGTAAGGATTAATAATTGATGCTTCAATTGCTCAATGAACAATAATTGTGACATTTCTATTTTGTGTCAAAGGTGTGGTTAATAAGCGGGGTCCATGTGGTGTTGTGGGCTGTCATTGCATTGCACAACAGTCTATGTCCTGATAGTCATGTGTCTGATCCTGACTATGGGATCTCTGACTTTCCCCGGGCCTCCAGCATGAGGCAGCGCAAATTGGAATAGCGCTGCCAGGGATTTCGGTTAGATAAATCATATTATCTATCCTTTCACATGCTCTCCAGTGACTCCTTGTGTCCATATCGGGTGCCTGTGCGTATAGTCGATGAACGTAATCATCCCTTGCATGATCTGACTAAAGGCTTCCATGTCGGATTCGCAATGTAAAAGGAATTGGCGGCTAGAGGGACATGTGGGTGGATAAACCACCCTTCACCATCCCACGGATCTGTACAAGGAGTTGTGGAACTGCTGACAAGGCAAGATTAGAGGGAATTAGGAAGGGAGGAAAATGGGGGGAGTGTGTTTAATGTAAAATAAATCTGTCTAATAAAACCTTCCCCATACCAGGATTTATTGTATTACCAATAATACACAAAATACACTGTATAGTCTAATATAATACATAACCCATGAATATACCTGTATGTCTGAAATGTATGTAACTGGACACAGCCCAATTGTGATAAACAATGTGTTTTATTTTTGCAGTATAAAAAATAAAACTGGATATAATGTTTAGCGGACAGACATTAGACATTATGTTTTACAAAGACAGCATATACCTTGTGGTATCCTTGTGCAGAGAAAAACAGTAAACACTTCTGTTGTACAATATAATTGTGCATCACCCCTTAAACCTGTAGATTTTTATCTTCAATTTAAACAAAGCTACACTACTGGATTTCATATCTCCCGTAATATATTCCTATATTTACAAAGCCTTTATAAAATGTAGAAAAGTTGCATATAAAACATCCTTGTCCCACATTTCACAAAAGAATTGGAAAAACATCCTTCATATATAGTCTTCATGTTAAATACACATTTGTTTTGGTAAAAGTAAACATTTTGATACTTAATACATAGACATCCACATTAGAACCCATATTACAAAATAAATATAAACGTCAATCAACAATACAGACTTTGTGTCCCATAAACACCCAAATCCAGGGGTGTCCAAACCCTTCCATGGAGGGCCTAGTGTATGCTGGTTTTTGGTCTTTCCTTTCAATTAGAGCATAATTAGGACCTATACTGCCAGGTGAGGGGAGATCCTATATATATAACCAACTAGTGAGCTACTCCATCAACCTTGTACAAGGTAAATGCAAAAACCTGCATACACTAGGCCCTCCATGGAAGGGTTTGGACACCCCTGCCCTAATCATATACTGTACCAAGTGATGGGTTAAATCTCACTATTGACATTCTAATTACACCATGGCATGTAGATGAGACATGCTATATGACACCATGTCATCTTTAAAGGAGATAATATGTTATCTTTCTTCAAGCAAAGCTCTGTCCTGGTATTGACTTTGGGCTTCAGTGGCATTTCATGACTGGGAAAGAAAACTCAAAAACCAAATTTACATTATTGGATTGTAATAGCATAATATATTTTTAAAATATTTAACATTACAGTTTGAAAACTGTTTCTCTTTTCCTAATAGATCAGGAAAACTTATAAAATACATACAGTTCCTTACAGATGTATTCAAACACTAGAGCAATTCTATCATATTTTCAACCATAGTAAAAATGATGAATGGTACATAGCAGTTTTGTTCTGTTTGGTAATCTCAAAATAAACATTATATGTTGGGAAATTTTTGTAAACTGAAATATTTTGCTTGCATAAGTACTCTACCCAAAATATTAGTATTTAGTAGAGCCAATGTTTGCTGCAATAACAGTCTTTGGGGTTTGGTATGCACCAGCGGTTTACAGTTTAGGAATGACCAGGGCCCATTCTTGTTGTTAGATATGCTACATGTCTTTTAGGTTGGTTGGATAATGCTTGTGGACCACCATTTTCAGGTTGTGTCATAAATCCCAATGGGATTGAGAAGTCACCCTACATCAACGTGAAGGACTGGTAGAGAGCATGCAAAGATGCATGAAAGCAAAGTTAAAACAGTGTTGTATTTTTAAAAAATGATTATAAAATAAATTTTCTTTGCATTTGTTGAGGTCTTACAACACTGCATTTTCTTTGTTATTTTAAGTTGTCATTTTCTGCAAATAAATGCTCTGAATGAAAATGTTGTTATATGGAAGAAATAATCAGTAGTTTCAGTATTATGAAATAAAACAAAAATGCAAATTTTACCTAAACATAAACCTATCAATAGTAAAACCAGAGACACATTTTGCAGTGGTCCCTAAATTTGTTCCAGAGTTGTATTATTAGTTCACAAATTGAACAAAAATTCCCAACATAAATCCAGTCATACTTTACACTAACTATGAGTCAGTAAGCATCTTAAAATTAAATATCAAACAAATGAAAATCCCAATATACAATTGGTAATTCAGTAAAAAGAGAGATTTGTACAGCTGTTGGAATACTTTTGCAAGGCACTGTATATTTATAATTATAGAGGAAATTGCGCCATGATAATACTATGATTTAATAAGAGGCTTGCCCACTACATATCTTTAGGTGAAAATTATGTTACATAATTTTGCTTAAGATGTTTTCTAAAACATTCTAGTTAGACCTATTTGTTATCAATGCTTGGTGTATCACCGATAAGCTGTTGAATGGTTGGCTACAATGCCTCTTCCAATTTACACTTCAGCAGAGTATTCATCACGTGGAATAAAAACGTGGACGATCTTCACTGAACCTTTATTGCTCAGAGGCGTCTCTGATGGGCACGGCTCATTTAGACACACGGTAATGAGGTCACCAGTGTCATGCACTACCTACAGTGGTGTGGCTCATGGGGTTCAAGGGTTTGTCTCACTGCTATGAGAAAGTTTGCCATTGAATCTTACTATCTAGGTGGTGAGTGTGGTTTTTGGGGTGTTTTTCTCAGCCACACCATGATTTCATTTCCCAGTCTATTCCCGACCCTATTCCCATAGTGTCTCTTAAAGGTTCTTTACGAGAGAAAAGACCATTAAGGTAGAGCCTCAACCCCATTACACAGTTCACTTCCATCCTTCAGTTAGAGCGAGGGTGCTTCAAACGGCTTCGCTGTTAACACCACATGACGGCACAGCGGGTCAGACCTTTGGTCGGCGGAAAGATTTACTTATTGAGACAATGGACATCAGAGAACGGACAAAAAAATCTCAAGGACATTACAGATGGACAGATATGAAGGAATGCGAATGAGAAGTTATCCATATCATTGATAAAGGATAACGTAAAATTCAGGGTTGAAATTTCAAGCCTACTGTTACAGTGCACAATCCTTCATAGAGAATGGCTCACATAGAATAATTTCACCATGCGGTTGAGCCTACAACATTTAGCTAGGATAGATCCACCTGAGGTCACTTTTTACTTTTATTTAAAAACCCAATTCATATCCAAACATGAAATCAATACCAGCCAAAAGTAATGTCCATTTAAGTATACTAAGCTACATTAAAATTAATTTGTGTTGTCAAAGTGCATCATTTTTATGAGAATGAGAGTACAGGGGAATGAGGAGTAGGCCAAGTATTTGCATGGAGCGTATCATTCTCACAATGTAAAAAGTGCATCATGATAAACTTTGTGATTAGCATCATGAGAAACGTAACCTTGTGATTAAAGCAGCTTGTTTACTGTGCAAGCAGGACACAAGTTAAATCACTTATGGATCAATCATGGAGAAAATCAACTGTTTAAAGCTGTATATTTGTATGATTTATTACCAATAATATAGAGTGATCTGTTAGAGCTGTGAAAATAGAAAGGCAAATGACTACATTTACCATCATGACCTTCTCTTAACTTTCCCTGAACAATCCCGTCCACTAACAAAATGTAATGAAGACACGAGCGTACATACTGTGTGTTTTTGCAGGCAAGCTTCATGCACGTGACTGTGAATACAACAGCGTCCGGTGCTGACCAGGTGTCCACAAACACTTTCATTAGTCTAAAACCTGCATAGCAGTTTACTCAGGCACTTGTTTTGTTACAATAAAAATAGACTACAATAAAAAATAAACAAAACTGGCATTACGAAAAATGTTTTCCGACATTTGTTCAGCAGGCATACTTCATAGGTCTCCTCTATTGTCCTCCACAGCCTGAGTGGCTCGTTCAATGACACTGCATTCCATCACAACACTAGAGTCCTCACATATTGGTGCTTCCTGTGTCCCCAGAGGAAGATCCTTCAAGCGGAGCTCTATTGCTTTGATCCAGGTTATATCGATTAGTGCACATTCTAGCAGAATATAGTTAAACGTGAGCATTTCTTAACCGGCTGGTCCATCCCTGTTTCAGTCCAGCTATTTTTGAGTAGTGCCTAGTGAATGCTACCCTGTAGTGTGCGTGACAGTGTGTGTTTGTGGCAGCTAAAAGCTGGACTCGGGGACTGTCCTCTTGCGTCCCAGTGAAGTGGTGCTATAGCGAGCCCTCTGCAGGGTCCCATAGGAGGGTTTCTCAGCCGTGAGGCTACGCAGAGGCGGGGCCCCGCCATGGGACAGCCCGTTACGGTGTAAAGAGGCGGTCCTTCTCATACTAGACTCCTCCTTGCTGGGGATGTTGGATGAGCTTTGGGAGCGTTTGATATCAACGGCGCGTTTGGATTTGGTGCTGGGCAGCTCGTCGACGAAGTGATTGGCACCGCCATTACGGGGGGCTCCGTTGGGCCTCGTTTCCCCAGCCAACGACATCCCGCCAGGGGCTCCGTTGGACAGGGATTGCCGGGAGGTACTCCTGGACCCAATGACATTGTTGGCTTTTCCAGAGTCAGACTTGCGAGATGGCTCCCTCCTTTTAAAGTTGCTTTTGAAGAAAGACAGAAGGCTCTCATTGGTCTTGGACATCTCCTCTGTTTTCTCAACTGTCTTGGTCTTGTCACCCTGAGGGGAGACCAGGCGGTCCACTGTTGGCTGTTCCTGGTAGCCCTTGGCACTCCTCCTGAGGGTGCCTTCCCTGTCCCGGTCCCTGAGGCTGGGGGCGCTGGAGCTAGGCTGGACCCCAGTGGCGGATCCCCTCCTGGGCTGAGCCTCCTGGGGCCTCCCCTGGTCGTCCTTGGTCTTCCTCGTGCTCCGTCTGGTCAGAGTGCTGGTGCTGTAGCTGCTGCTCATCACAGCCTCCTCCCTCTGCGGCCCCTTGCTGCTCCGTCTCAGGCTCCCAGTCCTGTCTGGCGGAGGCCTCCTCTGGCCTTCCGGTAACTTCGGAGACTTGGGTTGTCCCATACAGCTCAGGCTGCTTCCCACACTGGGGGATCTCACTGACCTTGGCTGGACCGACTGGCTGTCAGGGGCCTGCTTGTTACCCGGGGGGCCCGTCATTAGGTTGACTATAGAGTCCTTGGTGCACCGGGGCCTTCTACCAGACTCGAGGTACTCTACCAGCTCCACTGGGGAGGGGATGGGGGCAGGCTCGGCAGGGGTTTTCCGTTGGTCCTTGGAGCCAAACGACCAGCGCATAGGGAAGACTTTGCTCAGTGTGTCCTTTGACTTGGTGGGTGTCCTCATGCTGACGCTACGGCCCTGTATACCCCGAACGAACGGCCTGGTTTCAAAACCACCTGCAGGTGAGACAGAGAAAAAACATTTACCACTGTGTCCCCTTCAAGCTACAGACACTTCCCAACATTTGAATCCATGTTGTTTGAAGTCTTCTTAACCATGAACCTACCTAAAACTTAAACCTTATTAGTAGACATGGATGTTGAAATGACATTTGACAACAGTTTTCTGTCTTCCCTACATCCCTGATATTTTCTAAATATATCTATGATGCATTGTTGTTCTCAGTATGGAAATATCAAACAGCACAGATTTTAAAACACCAAAGCTACAATTCACAATAATTGAGCTCAGCATTTTTTGACCGTTATCATACAACACATTAATCATATGGATCATATACAGGATATATTCACCACTCATAACGTGTTATCTTACGAGCTTACGCCCGCATTGTGTTCAACTGTGTCAATTTTCCATACATTTTCTGTATTTTGTCTTTATATTTTGTCAAACACTGCCTCGATCTTTAAATTAAAAACAATTCTGGGTATGTTACTGTTACTGTAATAAAAGAATAAAGTTTGTTCTGAAATTGCTGAACGCACAGCTGGTTGGTTTTAGAATTTTTATTTGTTTTGTCAATAGTAAAAAAAACTGTTACTACAGTATGCACCAACTAACGTGCTGTTTGTTTCATAGGTGTAAAAAAGGCACACAACAAAGCTATTGATTTTACACTTGAAAGTCTGGTTTTGTGGATATTTCTTTTATATAACCTACAGTACAAATAATCACATAATTTAATATTATCAAATGATCCCAAAATACTTTAGTGAAGCCACAATAATGTAAAATAATATTTTCTACTTCTATATAATTCCATTACAAACTTTGTCATAAAATGTTCTGGTTTGACTGCATCATTTAAAAAATATTTCTAAACATAACCAACTGATCAGCCAATTGTTCTGAAACCTGCCTCATAATTGTAATAAAACCTAAACTGTACAAACACGAATATCTTATAATCACAAAGCAGTTTGTCTCCAATATAAATCCACTTAATCCGAGCAGTCTGATTTTAGCATACGTTTTATACTGCTTTCATTCTTTTATTTGTGTTACTGTGTGTTGTGACACAGGTGTTTTTATTACTTTCTTTTTTTAAATATAACACTTCTGTAAAGCACTTTGGTCAGCCTAGTGGCTGTTGTAAACGTGCTATAGAAATAAAATGAACTTGAACTTGAAATGATTCACGTTGGGCAGCAGCAGAGCTGAGTGTGGAACAATATGGTGACGAGGCTTATGGAAATAACTATTAATTACCTATTCTAGTAGTGCTACCTACTTTTTTACAAACACTAATTTTGATAACATATGACATTTGTCTAAATTTAAAGAGAATGGGTCTGTCTGGAGTGAATTTCTATCTCCATTCATGGACACCAATAAACGATGTGGCCTTAATACAACAAGCCGTGTACTTTTCAGATTCCCCACCCGATAGAGCCAGAGACTGGCCACCACCTTGAGTTTGGCCCCACTTTTGGCTACTACCTAGGTTCCACCTATGCTATTTGTAGAATTCAAGCCATAAAAACTGAACTACTTTCTCGTTAAATTGACCAGCTTACAAACGCTGTAAAAACTGTATTTCTTCAAACAATCCGAAAAAAGCAACATCTACAGTATGCACATTTTTCTTAAATCAACCCTGTTGAAAACTTTTGGAATGTGATCAAGAGGAAGGTGGACGGACACAAGCCAATTTATGTTCCAGGAGTGGCAGGAGAGCATGCCAAGACGCAAGAAAGACTTATTATTCCATTAAATATTGATTTCTGAACTCTTTCTTAGTTAACACATTAGTATTGTGTTGTTTAATCATTCATATTAACTTAAGTTATTTGTTTCTGACAATGCTGCATCTATTTTGTTATTTTGAAAAGATGGACAAACACAATGTAGTCACAACTTGTCATGTTCCTGTAAGCACTGCCTAGTGTAGGAAATCATTTACCCATCTAGACTATTTTTCAGTTTTTTCCTGATATACATGATCTACAGCTCTTGATAACTGATCACTGAAAGAGAAAGTAGTCCTGTTTTCAGTGCACCTTTATAGAGCTTAATGGCAGAAGTTCAGAGCTTTAAGACGTACCACCACCCATCCACCACCAATGGAGTGAAGACCGAAGGCGTTTTACCTTTCTGTGGTTTAACATGTTTCTCAGGTTGCACCGACCCCTCACCTTTCTCCTCCCTGGAGGGGTCATCCAGGAAGACGGGGGACTCTGGGGAGTCGGGGACAGAGGAGGGGCACGTGGTGGAGGAGCGGGACACGAGACTACCCCTTTTACTGTCCACATTCAGACGGATCAGCCAGTGGTCGGACATGGAGGAGCTGGTGGAGCCTGGAGAAGAGAGTAGGGAGGGTTTACACTACGGCCAGTGTAGGGTGGTGTTCCCCTATGTATACCACCAACAGGTTGATTATAATTCAATTCATGTCAATACGCATGATATACTAGTCCTTGGCTACATACTGTACAATATAGAGCATTATTGCAAATATCCCTTATATAATCTATTTTGGCTGCTCAAGAGCCTGGTCATTTGAAACATTACCTTTTTGTATAAAGAAGCTTAATGTCCTGTGTGTGTGTACCTCTGATGGAGCTGCTGGCGGACCAGGGGGGGATGACGTTGCGTCTCTGGTAGAAGAGGATGTAGGCTCCTCTGGTGCAAACCTCCTCCTCAGGGACAAGGTCCACGCTGCTGTCATCATAGCTGTACCACTGGCCATCCACTGAGTTCCTGCAGTACGCTGAACACCACAGAACACAGAGGTTTAGAGCACTCCTGCAGTACATTGAAAACCACAGAACAGAGAGCTTTAGAGCACTCATGCAGTACGCTGAACACCAAAGAAAACAGAGCTTTAGAGCCCTCCTGCAGTACGCTGAACACCACAGAACACAGAAACTTACAGAAATATTTCAGAATGCTAAAACAACACAGAACATAGAACCTTAGAGAAATCCTGCAGTACACCACACAGAACAAACATTGAGCTCCATAATTCATCGGACAGGGACCATGTTTTGTTATTTTGGTTCTGCACTCGAGCACTTTAAGTTTGAAAGGATACAACAACATTGAAGTGCAGACTGTCAGTTTTAATTTGAGGGTATATTCATACCTATTGAATGAATGGTTCAGAAATGACAGAACCTTTTGTACATGGTCCCCCCATTTTCGAGCACCAAAAAACAATGGACAGTGTAACATAATGTAGAATAAATAAAAAATATTGTCGATATTGGGATGGAATATAATGTCATTGTGTCCTTGGGTAAGACACTTAACCCTACATTGCCCCAGGGGGATATCCCTGTACTTACTGTAGGTCACTCTGGATAAGAGCATCTGCTAAATGACTAAAAATGTAAAATGTTAGTCAGTAGCTGTGTAATGAACACTGTCTTCTATATGAATGTTCAGGCAGTACCTGTGTAGTGTCCTCCATGCATCCCACCATGGTGGTTACAGACTGCGTAGAGGTCATACAGGTAGTCTGGTGGCAGAGCCATGTCTGGATGACTGATATGATGGCTGCTTCCAGGCTGTTTCCATGCGGGGGGCCAGGGCCCCAGGTTCTTCATGCTCTGGGACCTCTTCACCACGTGGGGGGCCATATCCAACCCGGCCAGGGGGAAGCGCACCTGGGTGGACAGCTTGTTCCGCCGCTCGCCCACCTAGGTTGATGTTTGACATTGTGTTACTGAACTCTAACCGAACCAGGGAACCATATTTCAGAATAAGAAAAGGCTGTTATTGTCAATGTGCTCTTATTGGGGAAAACAAGCAGGCAGTCAGGCTACAGTTAGTCACCTGGCGGAAGCGTTTGAGGTGGAGGATGAGGATGTCAGGAAGTGTCCAGAGAGACATCTTCACCATGCCTTGCTGCAGCTGTTTACAGTGGGGGCACTTCCACGCATCGTCCGGGGCCAGCTGGGGTAACACACAAACACTAAGTCTCAAATCACATTGTAAGCTCATTACAACATTTTCCCCAAAGCCACAAAAAAAGACATGGAATACGTGTGAGGAACGGGACCCTGCGCTGAAAAGGGCAGCTGTGTTGGTTGGTGCTGCGGAGGCTCACCTGCTCTTCTTTGGTGTAGAGCTGTAAGCACTCGTCCAGGCTACAGCTGTGCTGCTGAAGGTGATGTTGCTGCTGGAGTCTCACGCTCTCGCTGTCCTTGACCACCTCCTCCTGGATGTTACCGAACAGACTGGCACGCACACGGAAAAAGGCGCTGGTTTAGCTTGGTGGCGTTTACCGTGAGCTAGTGAATGTGGGTTGTGTGTTTGATCGTGCGTTAGTGCCGGCTCGTGCCTGCGTGCTCACCATTCCTTGGTCTTATGTTCCCACTCGATCACTAGCTTCACATGGGGAGGTCCTCCTGGGCCGCAGAGCTTCAGGGCCCTGAAAAGCATGATGGCTGGTAAACACACATTCCTCTGGGTGCAATGCTGACAGCTAGGAGTCATGTACAGTTCTCTCAGATTAGGAGCAAGGGCATACCATGGACTAAGGTTTTAAAATGTAATTATTTGGGGATCCTACGGGGATGGATAGTCGTGTTAAATGTTGCATTACATTTCATGTCAATTTAGGTACATCTGTAACTTTCCCTTGTTTCAATCAATATAACAATCATCAGTATTCAGACAGATGTTCAGATTCCAAAAGTAAACCTTGGCTTTGTTGTGAGAATTGAAACTGTGAATATTATATGTATGCATTTGTACAGCTTTGTTTGTGTGTGGAATTATTCCGATTTTTTCTCCCCTCCCAATTGATCTTGTCCAATTTTCCACTGACCCTGCCTTGTCGGCAGCTCTGCAACTCCATGGACAGATGCGGGATGTGAGGTGTACTCTTTAGTCAGATCATTTATGGGATGTGTACGTTCACCTACTATTCTTCCATGATTGAATTTACAGGCACCTGGTTCTGCAGATAAAGGTACCGGGCAGCGCTATGGCAACTTGCTCTGCCTCGTGCTGAGAAGCCGTAGTCAGGCTTGAACCACTGACTATCATGTTGCTTGTTCTACAAGGCAGCAACTTAGCCCACTACACCACACGTTAGAACAGCTTTATCTATCAACCTATAGAAAAATGCTATATATTTACAATTTAAATTACAAATGGGGTTTGGGTTGGTATTATGTAAAGGGTTTTGTGGCTATGGAAAATCAATTAAAAAAAGCACAAAGGCCGTTATACATCAGCAGTTTTCACAAAGTGCTTTTATACCAACAATTCTTTACCAAAATCCAACTTTAACAAAAATATGCCCCCTTTCTGTGGCCTTTCACGACATGATAAATAAGCATTTACTTCTTCTGTTGAAAAATGTTAAGAGCTACCAACCCAAACATCTCAAAGGGAGTGTACATTATACAGGATCCCTCTCTTTGGGATGGCAATTTTGAAACACAAAGGCAGGAAAGACATTGATTACTTATAAATATATATACTGTATGTGTTCATTACACTGGTACTGACTAACCATTCATATAGCATACTGTGTTCATTACGCATATTGACTGGAGAATGTTCTGTCTAGACTGCACCAGTAGGGGTCAGACTTAAATAAGGTGCGCAGGCAAACAGAAAAGCTAAGGGTAAAAGCACTATAGGTTACTGTTGGTTCTGGACATGATGAACTTGTAACTGCCCGGCGTTTGTATGTTTTAAAGCACAAATACACTGGAAAAAAACAGCCATCCCTACTTAATAAAATTAAGCCACCTTTTTGCATACAATTTGTATGTAGTTCCAGGAAGTCAAATCTTTGTCGAAGCTACTTAAAATCATATATCAAATAGCCTATACAAAGATTTGGTTTGTTGGAACTACATAAAATATTATGCAAAAAGTTTACTTCATTTAATTAAGTTGAGGTTGTTTTTTCTCAGTAAACTTCACAGAAATCTCCATTGCAAAAGGATGATCAGACACCGATTGGATGTTTTATCATTCCCTGATGAATATATTAGAGCGGTACTGTGTTTCTGCTATCATTTATCTGAACAATATTCTCAGCCCTCACACTGTCCACACTCCACATGACTGAAAGTGGACATGCTCACAGTTTGGAAAATGCTCTCAGTTCTCAGTGTGGCATTTCGTTTTCTTGCAAATGGGAGTTTTTTATAAAACATCTGTGACGCTGAGAATATCTCCATGGCATCTGTCCGTCGGGCTGTCAGAAATGTGACCCTTGCACTGAAACAGTTACTGTACAGTTTTGTGGTGCTCTAAAGTCACAGACTGACAAGAGCCATCAAATAACGATCCCGATCAACCAACTGACACATGAGATGGGCAATCAGTCAGAGATACAATATGCTACAATAATTTCAAATTCACCCCTTCATATCCCCAGTGTCACACAAAGAGATATTTTGCTGGTGCTATGGTATTGCTTTTCTTCTTAACTGTCAGTTCATATTCAGCATAAGAAGTTGTTAATATTTCGAATTTCACAAGGGAGAAATTGGCAGTTTGTTTTCTCCTGTTGCCATGATGAACGGTGTTATCTGTGTTCCATTGATGAGGGCTTTTCATATCCTCATGCTTAACTCAAGGTTGCTTCAACTCAGTTGACTGAACTAATTGTTACCACCTGTTCTGAAACCTTCAACTCTAGTTAGACAGTTCAGAGTCAGTCAACCAAGAGATGTTTTTTCAACTCAGAATTTGTTCTCAACTCTGCTTTCTGAAACACCCCCCTGCACAAATCATCTCAACATTACACCTGCGGAACACACAATACCTCAATCAGTGCTCAGACTGTCCACAATAGGCTAAGAGAGGCTGGACTGAGAGCCTGTAGGCCTGTTGTAACGTTGCCTATGGACACAAACCCACCGTCACTGGACCAGACAGGACAGGCAAAAAGTGCTCTTCACTGACGAGTCATAGTTTTGTCTCTCCAGGGGTGATGGTTGGACATTTATCAATTAAGGAATGAAGGTTACACCAAGGCCTGTATTCAAGAGCTAGAATGATTTGTAGGTGGAGGGTCCATCATGGTCTGGGGTGGTGTGTCACAGCATCCTCGGACTGAGCTTGTTTTAATTGCAGGCAATCTCAATGCTGTGCTTTACAGGGAAGTCATCCTCCTCCCTCATGTGGTACCCTTCCTGCAGGCTCATCCTGACATGACCCTCCAGCATGACAATGCCACCAGCTATACTGCTCGTTCTGTGTGTGATTTCCTGCAAGACAGGAATTTCAGTGTTCTGCCAAGTCTAGCGAAGAGCCTGGATCTCAATCCTATTGAGCACATCTGGGACCTGTTGGATCAGAGGGTGAGGGCTAGGGGCATTCCCCCAGAAAATGTCCAGGAACTTGCAGGTGCCTTGATATAAGAATGGGGTAACATCTCACATCAAGAACTGGCAAAACTGGTGCAGTCCACATGGAGTTGATGCACTGCAGTACTTAATGCAGCTGGTGGTCATAAAAATGACAGTGGTTGAAAGTGAAATGAAGTTTCTTTAGAAGTTTCTTTATTTTTTGTGATTTTCCCCAATTCTCTCTCTAATCCTGCCGTGTCACTCCACAACTCCTTGTACAGATCTGTGGGATGACAAGGGGCGCACACATGGTTCATTAAACCACGTTGCCTGAGCCGCCGATTCTTTTCACACTGTTCACCCAACATGGAAGCCTTTAGTGGAACATGGAAGATCATGTAGGGGATGATTACATTCACTGACTATACTTTTATGATTTAATTTACAGGAGCCCGATCTGAACACAAGGAGTCGGTGTAGAGCGATGAGGCCATATAGATAATCCGATTTATTTACCCGAAATCCCGTGCAGTGCTATGTCAATTTTACGCTGCCTTGTACCGAAGGCGCAGGGAAAGTCAGAGAACCCATGATCAGGCTCGAACCAATGACCATCATGACATAGACTGTCCTGCAATGCAGTAACTTAGCACGCTACGCCACGTGGACCCCCCGGAGGTTTCTTTTATGCTGAGTTTAGTATAGCCCCACTGGCAACATTTCAAGCTAGCTGTTGAGTGAGCTTAGGGTACAATCTGTTACAGTCATCCCTTCAAACCTTGCAAAACAGCAAGCTACCCCGGCCCTCTGGAGTGTAATAGTATAGCATTCACTGATGGTTTGTCAGTTCAAACTGGGCTGCAAGCAAGCCTACTTCAGCTTCACAACACACCTAACTTCCCGCCTTGACTACGTCCACACTGATCTATGCAAAAGGTAAGAATTGTATTGCTCCATTTGTCACAATTCAAGCTAGCTGTGCAGTGAGCATACTGTGCATTCTTAAATCTCATGCTATGCCTTGGGGAAAGCATGCATTTTATTAGGCCACAATTGAAATAAGGGTTGGATTTGAACTTCACAGGAGGAAGTCCACAGGGATGCGATTGATTGTTCTTTCCAATAAATGTATTGTGTGTGCCATGATTATTGATGCATGCCAGCTGTTTTGATTATACTGCTTTTATCCATAATATCCTCATCATTACCCTGCCTGAACTGTATTTGTGAGCTGTTGGCCAGAGAACTGTAGGAACACACTTTTTAGCAGAGAGGAAAATGCAACGATAATAATTAAAATAATAAGATTCAACTTATATAGCGCTTTTCAAAGAACCCAAAGCAGTTTACACAGTGAGGGGGAAAGCCCACCTCATCCACCACCAATGTGTAGCACCCACATGGGTGATGCACTGCAGACATTTTGCGCCAGAACGCTCACCACACATCAGCTATTAGGTGGAGAGGTGAGTAGATTATGCCAATTAGGAATGGAGACACTAAGAAGACTGTTTATAAAATACCCTTACGATGTGAAATATTATCACACACTGATTGTAATCCACAAAACATTAATTTCTTTCTCTTACAATCTGTGTGTATTTCCACCTCAGAACTCCCTCTCAGATAGAGGAATATAAATACAAACAGACATTGAAGGAAGGCTGTCTTTTCTACTTTTCCTTTGTGCCAAGGAGACTAAAACGGAGATGATAGGTCCTAGCCACACAACACAACCGTCGTAAGTCCAACAGAGTCAAAGGTAAAAACTAAAATAGGTTAAAACACAGTGAGCAAATGTGCATATTTTACACTGATTTCTGAATACTTGCATGAATCTTTTGACCTTTGAACAAAATGAATGTGTTAAAGCCTTACTGACTCTTTCACTCCTCCTTTGCACAGGCCATTGTCCCATTCTGCTTAAAACCATCCACCCTCATCCCCGTTCTCAAGGGAAGGGGTGGAGCTGAATGACTATCGTCCTGTTGCACCCACCTCAGTCATCATGAAGTGTTTTGAGAGGCTAAAGATCATACTGACTCCTCCCTTTCTTAACACACTAGACCCTCTTTATTTTGCCTACCGCCTGACAGATCCACGGATGAAGCCAAAGCCACAGTAATGCACACCTGATGAAAACACCTCTTCCAAAATGATCCTCAACACAGGGGCCCCACAAGGCAGTGTACTCAGTCCCCTCATGTACTCACTCTACACCCACAACAGCCTTACCTCCATGGCCGTAACTACCATTGAGGACACCGAGGTCATGACCTCGGTATTTTTTTTCTAGAAGTGTCGAAAATATATAGCCGACGAAACAGTTATCCTTGCATCAACGGACCGTCAGATACTGCTGTCATGTCAAAACGAAAGTAGTCGGCTGTAGCGGAGTGTTACCTTAACCAATTAAAGAACGCAATGCAGTGTCTC
>JACXGM010003162.1:14721-43158 GCA_016801145.1 Umbra pygmaea | reverse complement strand
GGGAGAAATATTTAATAAAACATCAAATTCAATGACCCAGGATGTTGGATTTCATTCATCCATGTTGTAGCCATGGGTCTGCTGAGTCCAGGACCATAAGGCACTTCACTGTAGGTCAAAGTATGACCTTTCTAGAGGCTAAAAAGTCAACTATATGCCAGGCGGACCTAAAGCCTTTTAGACCTTGAAGGGTTAAACGTGCAATATGTAATTTTTGGCCGCCAGGGGGCTCTCAATCAAAACAATAGCAAAAGATGTACTTGGATGACGTCGGGAGTTTGCGTGGGATCATGGGTTTTGTTATCGTCATCAATGACAACCTTCCAATCTAGCATCTCTGGCAGAAAAAATGTTTACTGACAAAGTAATATATTGTTAAAAAATTATAACTTTATTCACGTTATGTTTGGCGGCTCCCTGGATCTTATAACAACTAGAGTAGTCACAGGTTATATGACGCAATTAACGGGCGACAAAATGAAACGTCCCCTGTCTTCGAATTATATTACAAATTTCTCTGGATTTGAAAGTTAGTGGAAACATTTAGGATAATGTAAGTACACAACTAAGAAATATATATAATGTGTATAGTGATGTATGCTTTTAATGCAAAGTATGTATTTTGTTATTGTTTTGATTGATATTACATATTGTAAATTTAAAGAGTATTTATATCATATTTTATGCTTGGATCACTGTTTGAATAATTTATATGATAAGCATTGAATAGCAATGGCAGCCATCTTGAAAAATGGCTGCCATATTGAATTTGAGTGGCCAACACCTTTTCCCAAAATACTAGCCCTTAAAGAGTATCTGTGCCAAATTTCATGCTTGTATACCAAAGTGAATTTTTTTTACTAATCTGCTGCACTAGACAGGGTTTCCGGCTCTAGAAGGCCTTTGGCCTATAAAATAAATGTTTAATAATTTGTGGAAATACAAAGAACAACTTACTCCAATGGAACATAGCCTACACTGTAATAATTCCCTAAATGTGACAGATTGTCTTTCCAAAACTGAATAGATCAGCCAGTATTACAGCCAGTATTTCAGGAGTGAATAAACCTCTCGGTTACCCTGGAAATCCAGAGTTCTCACGAGAGCACAATTTGAATTTGCTCAGCGAGTTAGTCTGGCACCGAATAATGCTGCTCATTAACTATGCCCTTGTAGCCGAGCTGCACCAATCACATCCATCAGTGTATCTGATCTTGGTGGGCCAGAGGCGTGTTAAACAGATGACGACAGCGCTGCGACCTCAAAGTCATTAGTAAACATTTTAAAATCGCTATGGATGAACACCAGTTGTTTGAAACGGCTTTGGGCGCTACAGTGAACGAGTTAGATGACTTGGCTTTTGGTCTAAAAGAGAAACAGAAGACGGCGTTCGAATCGTTCGTTTTTAAGAAAGACGTTTTTGCTGTTTTTCGGATATGGCAAGGGTTTAACCTACCAGTTAGCTCCGCTGGTAGCTAAACGTATTAGGCTTAGCCATAGGGGCTCAGCAATTACCCACTGGTCATAGTGTTATCCAATTGCGTACAGTGAGATTTTCAAATGCATGCTTGGTGCCGCCGCTCAAGTTGGGTCATTTTCATTACTTGATGCCAGACCCTTAATCCTTAGGATTTGGGTCTGGATTTTTCCAGGCTACCTCTTCCTACAGTTATGCCATAACTGTAAACATTTCTATTCATATTTGTCCCCCCCCCCAATTAGTCTTGTCCAATTCCTGCTGACCCTGCCTTATCACCTGCACCTTGATAGCAGTTTCGCAACGCCTTGGACAGATCCGGGATGGTAAGGGGTGCTCACATTGTTCATCCAACCACGTCGATGAGCTGGCTGATTCTTTTCGCACTGCTCATCCAACAGACTTTAGTCGGCTCATGCATGGAATGATTAGAGTCGCTGGAGAGCCATGTGGCAATATAGATCATTTGACTTAAGGTGTTATCAAATTATTCAACTAATTGCAATTTTGGTTTGTCAAAATGTACAGACTGTCAGCTGTTTGCAATGAACAAATCCAAAGCAAATGAAATAGCTCAACACAACAAATGCTTCATGTGTGTTCCCCAACTTCAACTGCAAATGCAAATGATAATGACTTCTCCAGTCTCAAAAATATTCAACCTCTTCATGGCCACCATCTTTATTACTTAGTAGAGCACCCTTTTGCTGTTATGACCTGCTGCAAATGAGACGCATAGCCAGTCTTGGCCCATTCCTCCTGAGCAATGGCCTCCAGTTCAGTAATATTATTGGGTTTGCGTGCTGCAACCCCCTTCTTCAAATTCCACCAGAGATTGGGATTCAAGTCTGGTGAATTTGATGGCCACCGTAGAATCTTCCAGGACTCTTTCTGCAACCAAGCTTTGGTGGAATTTGAGGTATGCTTGGGATCATTGTTTAGTTGGAAGTTCCAATGACACCATCACAGACAGCACAACATTTTCTCCTAGGATTTCCCGATACTTCAAAGAATCCATCTTGCCTTTCACACGCTGCAGGTTTCCTGTGCCAAAAGATGCAAAGCAGGCCCAGAGCATCACTGAGCTACCACCATGCTTGACTGTCGGCAGAGTGTTCTTTTCAGCATGCTTCATTCTTTTTCTTTCAGACATACCACTGATCCATCGTGCCAAAATGTTTGTTTTGTTTAATCGCTCCACAGAACAGAATCACAAAACCTGTGACTTCCTTCCGTATGATTTTTACCATATTGGAGATTACTTTTCTTGTGCTTTTAGGTCAGTAGTGGTGTATGTCTTGAAGTTCTGGCCAGGAAACCAGCATTTAGTATGCACCTTACTGTGCTCATTGAAACCTCAGTGCTTGTTAACACCAAGTCTTGCTGCAAGTCTTTTGCTGTCACTTGAGGGTTTTTCCACAACCTCTCATCTCAGAAATCTGGTTGCAGCCATTGAAACCTTCCTTTTTCTGCCCTAACCAGGTAGGGTAACTACTGTTTCCTTAACTCTGAACCAGCAAACTATGCTTCTAACAGTGTCGCTGGGAACATTCAGTGCCTTCCCTATCTTTTCGTATCCTGTTTCTTGTTCGTGAAGGGCGACAATGTCGTCTCTTAACGTTTAGGATCACTCTTTTGTCTCAAGAGTTTCTAACATGATGTAATCAAATGTGACACTGAACAAACACCTAGGCAGTTAAGGTATTTCATGTGTTCCAGCCACAGGGCTAGCATCCGGTTTGGCAAAGTGAGGCAAATGCGGAAGTGCCTTAAACCTGCATTCTATTTTAATTCCAGCTGGGGGTGACACGTGTGGTTGCAAGAGAGGTTGGTTTCTGTAGACGACTATGAGAAAGACAGACACGTTTCAATTGATTTATTACCTTAAACTCATTATGAAAATGTTTACTATGTATCAATCGCTAGTTTTAAGTCTGCTGCAATACACTGATGTTCATTTTTTTTATTATGGTCTCATGAAAATTGGCGATAAAGCAGGGGGGTGTTAGGGAGTAGCTATGATGTGATTGACATTGACTGTGCCAGTTGAAGTATGTAACGTAACGTAGAGTGTAAGCAGCATTGCCAACTTATATATGGTCTATACATGGTCTATGGTTCCAGCTCAACCACACCTGGTGCAACTAATAAAACCCTTGATAAGTTGCATCAGGTGTACTTGAGACACCCGTTTTGCATATCTGTGCTGTTGTGAGGGATTCTCTTCAGGGAGTTAAATAATTCTAAGACTGGAGTAGTCATTATGAGTTGCATTTTCAGTTGCAAACCTCTTGAAACATTTGTTGTGTTGAGCTATGTTTGATTTGTTCATTGCAAAAAGCTAAGATTCCGTATATTTTGACAATAAACCTGATTTGCAATGGAGGTCAAAGAATTCTATTACAACTGTGCCTATCCCAAACACCAAACAGCGCTACGCCAATTTGCGCTGCCTCGTGCTGGGTGTCCAGGCAAAGTCAGAGAATCCATTGTCAAGCTTGAACCACTGACAATCATGACAGACTGTCCTCCTCTTGTAAAGGCTAGTTCCAACAGGATAATGTGTCATGTCACAAAGCTCACATCATCTCAAACTGGTTTCTTGAACATAATGAGTTCCCTGTACTCAAATGGTCTCCACAGTAACCAGACCTTAATCCAATTGAGCATTTTGGGATGTGGTGGAACGGTAAAGTCACATCATGGTTATGTAGCCGACATATCTGCACAACTGCATGATGCAATGATGTCAATGTGAACCAAAATCTCAGAGGAAGTTTTCCAGCACTTTGTTAAGCTATGCTATGAAGAATTAAGGCAGTTTTGAAGGCAAAAGGGAGGCCAACCTAGTACTAGCAAGGTGAAATGAGGTGGACAGTGAGTGGCAGCCTGAACATTGATAGAGATTTCCTAAGTAGCCCATAGGCTCTTTCAAAAAAAATGTCTCATATGGTCAAGTCATGAGTCAACTGTTCTTCTTGGTGTTGTACAACACCATGATCTATTCAAGACATGTGATGTTGTAAAAATGCATGTTGTTAGATTAGACAACACATTAGTACCCGTTATCTACAATGAACAAGGCGTTCTCTGCTGTAGCTCTACATCACGTCTGCTGTCCTCTGCCGGGTCAAGGGTCATGTCAATTTGCCCTGTTGTAGAAATACTAATCGGGTTTGAAGTTGAAATACAACACAGTGCCATCCTGGCATTCAGTAGGGTGAACACTTTTAAACAGTAGTAAAACAGAGGTACCATGCTTTGCCAAACATTTTGCTAAATGGGGTGCCCTCAGCAAAACATTTATACAATCATTACATGTAGCCATGAATGCATACATTATACAGAACGGAATCAATATTTTTATACTAGTTTTAAGACATTCAGGCTCTAGAGATACAACGAATCCAAGGATTTGCAAAAAAATAGCAGGGCTCTAAATAACATAATAAATTATTTACAACCTCAATATAGCCGCCCATCAGTTTATGTTTACTATATGTATATTTGAATTCCTGCATGACGTTCTTTCAGAGGATTTAATTGACTAACAAAAGGCACATATTTACTGTTATTACTCAAAAGGAGCATGAGTGCCTGCCCAGGTGTTTGAGGACATTAACATACCGGTCGTCATCAGTCTTTAGAAGCTGATATTACCAGGTTTTCTGTAGCCGCACGCACGTACAGTACTGTACACACATAAATAGCTCTAAAGAGTCCATGTACTGTAATAAAAACTCAACAAGTCTGAAATTATTAACAACTAGCTGAAATTATTTTCCATGTAAGAAGTTTAGCTAGAAATCGAGCGTTTGCTAACTGCAGCAGATACTTACAAAAGTCTCTCGCACCCTGTTGTGGAATAGTTGCTCTCTAACCGACACGTCGTCTACTTCCATCCTACGACACCATAACGCTGGAGTTAAAACACGATAAAAACCTGGATAAACGCGCTCGGATGGAGGGCTTAGCTATAAAACAACAAAGCATCTCTTCCTAGTTAGGTCGGTGAAGAAAGTAAACTACTACATTGTCCTTAACTATTCGCCAAGCTGTGGTTGTATTCACAACCGTTGCAACTCCACTGGCTAAATAGTAGCAAGCAACTAGAATCATCCCTTGTTGTGCATTAACGAAAGGGGCGGGCGGATAAAGGCAAAGGGCGGGGGGGTCCAACAGAGTTAGGGCTGTGGGTTGTTTTCGGGGTGACTAGTTTTTACTACAAGATTCACATGTACATGTTTGCAAGGGGGGGGGGGGTCGTGCTTCAATTAAAACACCCAAATCTTGTTTTCATTGGTCATTTTTTTTCTGAAGTATTGTGTGATTGGCTGATTAAACTCAGCTATGAGTTAATTGGTCCAAGCATAACGCTGTATGCTAATTATTGTAGTGTTACATACACTGCTGCAGTTGATATTTGCTCTCACATTATGAGCATTCTGTGTATCTAAAAGTAACTTCGTGCCCAGGCTACAGAGAAATTATTGTATTTCACATTTGGGAAAATGTAATTCTTAAGCACAATACGTTAGGATAATGAATCTACTCCCATTTGTTTCTTTTTCATTACTATTAAACTTAGATAAATTTATGTCTTAAAATACCATTTGTACCTGGCTTACCACTGCATGTATCTACGTAATCCAGTTTAAAGTGCAATACTTAGTGCCTAGAAGGCAAGTGCAATACGTTGTCATCATCCAAAGTCCAATGATGATGAAACAACATAAACTACGGAAGAACTAAAGCCGATATTTGTGTGGTAAGCTTTTTGCGTCTTACAAATGGACTTAAAATTTGTTTTTAGACGTTTACTACAGCCAATAATGGATTTAGAGAACTATTGAATGATTAAATTACTATTACTTCACAGAAAATTTGAAATAGTGAAGTGATGCAATATACCAGTTGAAAACGTTTTTTTGTTTTGTTTTTTGTCCAGCCCTGCATAGACATATGGAAAATCAAAGCTTCATGAATAATACTGATTCGACTTATGCTCTGGTGATAGACAGTGACCCTCTCCTCAAAACAATAAGATTGTGTATCTCTTTATATATTTTTTCCTTTAACACAATTCCAGAAAAGTGGAAAATATTCAGTGAAATAGTTAATAATTTTAATATATTAATATTTGGTAGTATTATAATATATTTAACAATTTTCAATAAAATGTAGGTATTTTTTAAATGATGTGTGGGGTAAACGTCTTTCTGAAAAACGTGACGTTTTTAACTGTGCTACTGTCGGTTCATTTTTAATAATCATAATTGTGCTTCACCAATGCAGTCGCTCAACTTCAAGGATGGCAGTTGGTCTTCTAATGTCTAAACTCTGATCCACTGAGGTCTGTCCTGTCATCATGGTAAAAAAAGTGACTGTCACCTATGCTTTATGGGCCTTTGGTGGGCCATTGGGCCTTCATCACCTGTATTTGGGAAGAGACAGCCATGCCCTGCTGTGGATGCTCACCCTTGGGGGCTTTGGTGTGGGCTGGGCCAGAGAGCTGCTCCGGATCCCCGCATATGTTGGAGAAGCCAACAGGGAGGTGGAAAGAGAGAGGAGAGGTAAGAAAAGCCATCAGATAGCCATACCTCCAACTGTGAGCGTCGCCAGATTTGCTGGTCAGATTTCCGTTGGGATCTATTTCGGAACAGTGGCACTGATTGGCCTGAACTCCCTGAGTTTCTTCTACCTGATTGTCCTGCCACTGAGTGTGGGCGCCGGGGTCCACCTGGTCTCCAGTGTGGGAGAGCAGACGACCGACCTGCACAAGACTCTCCTGGCCTGTGTCGCCACCTCCACTGTCTTTTATGGCAGCACCATCTCACCTCTTCCCATCAGTATTGCGGCAAGTGTGACCGCCACACAGCACCGCAGGTTCAAAACTCGTGGCCCCTCTGGGAGACATCAAGAACTGGGTAGGTAGTGCCCATCTACGGTGTTTTACATCTCCACCCTGTACAATGTCTTCCATAAGTATTGCAACAGTTAAATCAGAGTTGCTATGTTTGCTGTACAATTATTGCATATGAAAATGCGATTCAAAGACAAAGATGAGTTTGGACTGTAACATTCTATTTCTGCCTTTTTCAACACATATATTTTACCAACTAAGAATAACAGCAGTTCCAGAGTTCTATTCTTTACATTTGAAAGAATGGGCACATATGGCTCAGTGGTTAGGGAAGCAGACTTTTAGTCAGAAGGTTTAGAGTTCGATTCCTGACTGTGCCGAATGTCGTTGTGTCCTTGGACAAGGCACTTAAATCTAATTGCTCCCAGGTCATTGCTGTAAATAAGAAATGGTTCATAGTCAATTTATCTGTTTAAATAATTGTAAGAATGTAAATACATTTTAGAGGGGCTAACTATTGGGTCAATCAAATTAAAGCAAATCTAAGAATTATAAAAATGTGTATTTACTTGCAAATCCCTTGTGCTATGCAGTGTCAAACATAAAAAAAGTCCAGAGAGCTTTTAGAAAATTAGGATACAGTGTTCAAAGCCCAGGTTTATAAAGATGAATCAACAACGGTCACCCTTGTTGTTACATATTTCATCCATAAGTGTCTCTGTTGTTTAGGACCTCGCCTATTTCGCCTGACCCTAGCTTGGCTGGCCTTTTCAGCTCCACTAGGCTATTGTATCTTCCACAACACCACTGCCACTCTTTACTACCTGTCTGACTGTGTGACAGCCCTGCTGGACATGTTCTGGTTTTTCCCCTGGCTGCGCTCTGTGGTGGAGTACTTCCTGCTGCTCCCCTACAGGTACATCCATAACCTAAAACGGACAAGAATACCACCAAACAATTAAACAAACCGACAAACACTACATTGTTATTGTGAATGTGTTTAAGTGTGAACCCAGTAATAGATACCAGTGTACTGATAGGTATTTAAACCTAAATTGAACAGGATCCTGTGTGCCTTTACCGGTTGGGGTCCCTCAGAGGAGAGCTGGAGAAAAGTGCTGGAGATACTGCTTACAGAACGCAGTCAGAGGGAGAGGGAGGCAATGGCAGTGAGTATGAATGTACCACTGAAACACTGAACTGTAGCATTTAGAGATAGTTAGTGTGCCCTGTCCTGTGGCAGTTAAAATGGCATTTCTCTTAGTTTTGTTACCTGCTGATCTAGTTGTTTTACCTGTTGTATCTCAGTCGAATGTTTTCAGATGTTATGGTCACATGGTCCACATACAACAGTTGTGTACTTTACAGGGAAATGCGTATTTATTCCTATCAGTGTTATCTTAAAACATTATGATAACAACAACACTGTATGTACATTGTGTGTCAGGTGTTGTCAGTCGGTGAAGAGGCTTCTGCAGACGAGATAGCACGTAGCTACAGAGAGCTTGTGAAGATTTGGCACCCGGACCACAACCCTGGCAGCAAGATGGAGGAGTCACAGAAGATGTTTATACAGATCCAGGAAGCCTACGAGACTCTGCTCAAACGACAGAAGCCACATCGTAAAACAAATGACATAAATGACACATGAGTGACTACTTACTGCTAGAGGATCTCTATAGTCTGCGTTTTTGTACCTCATGAAATGTACCAAATATGCTTATGAAAGGGACACTAGACTGCTTTTCACTGAAATAAACAACTGATTGCTTATAGATGCAATCTGAAATGATATTTAGTTAAAACATTTTTCCCAAAAAATCTTCCCCGAAATACTATGTCATGTACTTGTGCTTCATGTCATGATGTGTGCTCCTTGTCATCAAAACCACCAGATTTAAACTTAGAATAGTTTAGAATTAGCCTGGAAAAACAGACCCAAATCCTGAACGATTAAGGGTCTGGGTTCGAGTAATGTAAATGACTCAACTCGAGGGGCGGCACCAAGCGTGCATTTGAAAATCTCACTGTACGCAATTGGGTAACACTACGACCGCTAGTTTTCACTAACCCTATGGCGGAGCTAACTGGTAGATAAAACTCTTGTCGTATCAGGTCGCAAAGCAGCAAAAACATCCTTTTATAAAAAATTAACGATTCGAGCCCCGTCTTTTGTTCCTCTTTTAGACAAAAAGCCAAGTCTAACTCGTTCATTGTAGTTGCCCAAGTCGTTTTAAACAACTGGTGTTAATCCATAGCGATCTTACAATGTGTACTAATGACTTCGAGGTCGCAGAGCTGTCGTGTCGTCATCTGTTTAACACGCCTCTGGCACGCCTATATCAGATACACCGATGTGATTGGTGCAGCTCGGATACAAGGGCATAGTTAATGAGCAGAATTACTCGGTGCCAGAGTAACTTGCTGAGCAAATTCAAATTGTGCTCTTGCGAGAACTCTGGATTTCCAGGGTAGTTTAGAATAGTATGACACTAAGATTCTACTTAGAGTTTGTGCACATATTAACATCATATAACAAAAGTAGGCCAAAATGGAAGGTTTAAAACAATATTTTGTTAAGTGCTTAAGTCACCGAGTGCATCTTTAACAAAAGTTACATTCTATTAGGGGGGTGGGCCTGATCTCTAATTGTCCTCAAATGAGGGGGAGGCAGATGACATCACATATTCACATCCCTGCCACTGATTGAGTGCCCTACTCCCTGAACTTGTCAAACATATAACATTTTCTCCCAAGTATTATATGTATTTTTTTTTACCTTTTATTATGTTTACTTTATATTTACAACTGTATTTGTACTTACTGTATACTGACATTTTGTACAAAAAAAAGAAAATTGCAGGCTCAAAAGTAGGCGGAAGTGTTCAAAGACCCATTTATTGTTCAAATACTTTTTGTGTTAGGTCAGGCAACCTGCAAGCTCAGTCGTGGTTATTGGTGGGAAAATGTGCTCTCTTCTAAGCATAAATTTACAGGCAAATACTTCCTGGTTGTGCAAGCATTATCTTAAATAAAGGCGTATGTGAAGCTACTGTAGCTTCTGTAGTGGATCCCTAGTCTTTCCTAGTTTTTTCTTCAGAATTATAGCGCTTGATTCAATCGATGAAAATCAATAAACAACAAAGGAAACATTACACATTTCGAAAATATGCTACTAAACTATATTAGAATAGTGTGACATAATTACTTATGTATAATATATTTTTTCACACCATTTACATTTGCAATCTGAATCGCTTAAATATATAATAAACACACAGAGTCCGGTGTAATGCTAGCTACATTAAGGATAATTGGGCATATGGCATTGATAGATATTGGACTGTACAGCAAAAACTAAACAATGTGCACCCCTGACATATGGTATCTCCTTACTCAGTGACACTCACAGATTACCTATTTGAAGAGTTTTTTCAATAGCTGGTGTAAACGTTTTTTATTGGACTTTTAATGCTAGATTCATTAAGGATTCTATGTGTAATTGTGTATATGGCATACATATTGGACTGTACATTATAAACTAAAGAATGTGCACCCCTGAAATATGGTATCTACTTATTTAGTGACACTCACAGATTACCTATTTGAAGAGTTTATTTTCTGTGAGCATTCTGTGATTGTCACTAAGTAAGTAGATACCATATTCCAGGGGTGCACATTCTTTAGCTTTTGCTGTACAGTCCAGTATTAATGCCGAATGCACAATTACACATATCATTCTTCATATAGCTAGCATTAAAAGTGCAATAAAAAAGGTTGTACATCAGATAAAGAACTAAACTCTTTACAGTTGCATTCTGTGAGTGTAACTGATAGTGTTGTAGTCAAGACCAAGACCAGAGTTTATCGAGACCGAGACAAGATCAAGACTTTTAGGGGCTGAGACCAGTCAAGACCAAGACCGAGGGAGGGCGAGACAGAGTCAAGACCAATACCAGTTCCCCACATTACATGACACACAAAAAAATGTGGAACGAGATAGGTACTTCTCAAACTGATCTGGGCCCGGTTCCCCAAAACGTTCTTATTGCTAAGTAGTTCTTAACCTAATAGGTTAAGAACTACTTAGCGATAAGAACGTTTTGGGGAACCGGGCCCTGAAAGATCCACATTCTCATTAAAACACCCACATACAAACACTAAGATCTGAAATCAACGTTAGCATCTTTGTTCAGCACTCCTTTTCTATGTTTACCATTCTGGGGAGGGGGACAGTCGTTAACTGTAACAACACGTTTTTTATTTGGGTTATTTTTTGTTGCATTTGAAGCAATACGTTTTACATCCAATCAAAGTTAGGATGTTAACAAATAAATCAGACAATGCAAAAGTAATTTATTGATATTCACAAAGTTGTGGTCTTGACTGGTCTTGAAATATAATCCAGAGACCAAGACCGGTCTCAGTACTACAACATTAGTAACTGAGTATGTAGCAGGCCCGGATCTACGGGGGCAAAGTAGGGCATTGCCCCCCCAGATAGAATCTGTGCCCCCCCATTTCTGTTTCCCGATAAGAACAGCAAATGGTATATTAATTAATTAGGCCCCCCCATTCATGAAAAATGCCCCCCGGTCATTTCATCCTGGAGCTGGGCCTGGTAGATACCCTATTACACAGGGGCGCACATTCTTTAGTCTTTGCTGTACAGTCCTCACATATCTTAATCGTATACGCTTCCAAACCTGCTAAGAATTTACAGTGATAAATCAAGGGCATAATCTTTCACTGAACATTACACAATTAAGGAGGGCGAAAAACAAGGTGGTAAAACTTTAATGAAAAAAGTAATTAATAGTAAAATTAATAGTACGGTAGGCGTATGAGACCTATACAACGTCTTAGAATACAACATATGTCGAATTGCGATGGGAAATTGGCGTTTTTACCCGTAATCTCGGAAAGAAGCGAGGGGAACGTGTAAGCAGTCACCACTTTAAAATCTACGGTACTTAACATTGACAAGTTGGTTTGATATTGGACGTTGGATATTTGACAAATTCGAAAAATCTATATGCAACTTGATATTTTAACCTACCCATGTCAAAAGACATCTGGCGAACTCAGCTAACTGCCTTACACATAACAAAATGTTTCTTAAAAAACACCTTTTGATTTTATGGAATTTTTATAATGTTAATAAATGTTTTAAATATATAATATAGCTTAATTCAAAATATACAATTCCTTTATGCAGCCACATGATCTAAAAATACAATAGATAATTATAAATATCAATTTACAAAGTATCTGTTTTATAAGACATTCAGGTGATTTTGAATTTGAAAATATACAATTCCTTTATGCAGCCACATGGATCTAAAAATAAGATACAATAGATAATTATAAATTTCAATTTACAAAGTGTCTGTTTTATAAGACATTCAGGTGATTTTGAAAGGAAAAAAGATCTAAAACACATCTGTGAGCTATATACAAGTTTGTATACAAAAAATGTATATACTTCATTTATGTGTACTTTTTCACACACACACACACACACACACACACACACACACACACACACACACACACACACACACACACACACACACACACACACACACACACACACACACACACACACACACACACACACACACACAAACAAATAGTTACATATGAACAGCAGGAAATCAATTTGAGTTATTGTTTTTCACACAGGGTACATTGCCATTGAAACAATTCTTCAGGAACATGTAGCATTTTGGTTGCTGCAATTGAAAAGGTCAAGCTAATAATGGATTTATAGAATTTTTTACATTTAAAAATATTTATAAAATCAAAGGGTGGTTTTAAAAAAAAGCTTTGTGTTATGTGTAGTGCAGTTAGCTGAGTTCAGATGTGTTTTGAAAGGGTAGGTTAAGCTGCATAATAGCTTTTTCGAATATTCTACTTCCAATATAAAACCAACTTTACCACGGTATTGGGGTTTGAGTGTGGTCTAGCCTCAGTGTTTGCTACCATCTACTGGTAAGTTAGAGAACACCGTAAAACAATTTTGGTTAAGAACCTTAACAGCTCACTCTTCCAGCTCATCAGAAAAATATATAGGCTATAACATTATGTACATTCAGACATTTTTCCACTCCGATATTCAATGATGTTGCAGTTAGTTACCTGATGTCTTTTTATATGGTAGCCTTTTAGCATCTTCAAATGTGTTAAAGTGCACTTGCACCCACAGCGTTCACACATTTAGGCAATACTTAAGCGCTTACATATTCTAAAGATTGTATTACATTAGTATGCATCGACGTGTTCGGTAATCACTGGCTGCTGATCAGGTTATCTGTACAGTTATTCGGCCTGTATCCCAGCATGGGCCCGGAAGTTGTCTGGGATTCATAGGTAAAAGGAGATCACGGAGATGCTGCTGTCGCCAAAGACAACCACCAGATATTTTGTCATTTAGAAACAAGACAAGTGTTGTTCGCCAGGTAAGTGAGAGGGCAATGCATTTGTCTACAAGTCGGTGCATTGTCACTAGTTCAGACGTACGGCTTTAGTCGGGTGGTGGGTGCCATAGCAACGGCTCAAAAGAAACATTTTAATTCCTTTAATTTTACATATAATTTTCGCATGACAGCTGCATCAATACGGGAAGTGCCCCTAAAAATTACATTTTACAGTTTTGACGCGTGCTTTCTCGTAAGTATTGTGTCTGTTATTACTGCCAAGCGCATCCGTGCGTTCCATCATACAGCACAGTGAGTGACACCACGAGAGAAATGTTTGGAATGTCTTCCAGAATATTACTGGGGACACCGATGCTGCGGCAGGCCTACCTGTTGCTTCAGTAACACTAACAACATTAGATCAACACTGCCTACAACATGTGTGAACCCTTAGATTTAATGTCTTTAAAATGAATGCACCATCCAGCTCAGTCAGTAATCAAAGTACTTTGGGTCAGAAATTTGTCAGGATCCCATATTGTTCAGGAATTATATTTCTGGTCTTAACACATTTCTGGTAATCACACGTGATTGCCATATAATTGACATTGTGATGAGGCAAATAATTTTGGTAAAACAAAAAAGTTATATATGTAAGTGGTATATGGTCACTCTTCGGTGGCTAAAAGCTGTTCTTAGACATGAGCCATCACAGAGTGCCTGGACACAGTGCTTAGCCATGGTATATTGGCAATATATCACCCCCCCCCCCCAGATTTCTTATTGCTCTTATAAACCAGTTACAAACACAATTACACCAGTAAAGATTGATGTGATGTCATACCCATGGTACATTATAAGGTCTCTTATAAACCAGGTGGTTTGAATCCTGAATGCTGATTGAGTTATAGTCATGGTATATCAGACCATATATCATGAGTATGACATCACATCACAACTCCCTTCCCCTTGATGTCCGCAATAGCGATTACTTTTTAATTTTTAAAACGTGTCTAAAGACACATCTTTTTTACAGGCTTTTTAGAACATGTTTTATTGAGTTTTTACTGCACTGTATCTGTATGTGCGGCTTGTTTGTTGTGATTTGTTTCATGTATATTGTTTGTGAGGTGTCCTTGGGTGTTATGAAAGGTGCCATTAAATAAAATGAATTATTATTATTATTATTTGTATCACTTCTTATTGTTCTAATTGTGTTAGTAACCAAACAAGCCCCCTATATATTATAAACATATAAAAATATATTAATAAATATATACTGAATGCTGATTTGCTGTTAGCCGTAGGATATGGGGACTCAGGGCTTATAGTTCCTCATGCTGATTGGCTTATATTACACTGTATAAAATCCATCACTTATTACTGAACTAATTGCAATGATAACAAAGGTGAAAGTTTTTTGATATTTTGCCATTATTTAAAAGCTAAATGTTTTGTCTAGGCACTCTGCGATGCATCATTCCTAAGAACAACTTGTGGTATATTGTCCATTTGTCACACCCCCTTGTGCCTTATCTCTTAAACATAACCCCCTGTGTATGTGTAGGAGGAGGAGGTCGGGCAGAAGCCTACCACACCTCAGTTACTGAGTATAAAATGTTAAACTTCTCTTCAGCATTTCCTGGCCCCTGAGGAGTGTTGAATCCAGACAGGCTACACCAGTGTACCAAGTAGACATTTTGGGAAACAATTGCATATTCAATATATTTACTACAGCGCTGCATTGGCTTCAGTTACATATAGAAAAACATGGATATGTTTAACACGGTGAGCATCGTTCAGTTGTACTGGAAATTGTTTAAATTTGAATGACAAGTGGACATGCTAGTTAATAATGTAATATGATTTAATATTGGAATGTCTCAGGGGTTGAACCATTGCAGTGACTTGTCTGTTTTTGTCTCTGTGTCACAGTCAGCTGGTGACAAAATGAATGCTGACCACTGCAATGGACGTCCGTACATGTCAGGTAAGCAAAAATGTAGAATATTATGTAAGTTAACAAATGTTTTTCCACATTTTTCTTAAGGTACAACATGTGTATTGTATATGCAGGACAAGTAAAAAATATAGAGGATCTGTGTGTGTCTTCACAGGCAGTGTAGGAGAACCAGGGATGGAGCATAGGGGTTTGTATGGAGGGCCGAATGATGCGACAGTGAGCACTCCAAACAGTCGACAGTCATCTCCAAAACCATCACTCACTGGTCAGCCATTTTCTATGTACACTCGCTGCTAAACAACACATTGAATGTACCGTACTATACAGTGCCCTTTAAAATTGTTCGCACAGTACAGCGTTTTGTATTGTATAACTAGAAATATATACGTTTAAATTCACACATTTTATTGTGGATATTTGTGTACATATTGGTTTCACCATTTAGAAATGACAAGAAGCAGTTTTATGAATACACTTAAAAAAGAATCCAAGGTTCTTCATTTGTCCTCATAGGAAAAATATTTTATTAATCTTAGAAGAACCTATTTTGGTTCCAATGTGAACCCTTTCTGGTGACATTAGAACCCTGTTGGGATCCATTTAGAATCCTCAGTGGAATAGGTTCTTTATAGTTATGTATTCTTCCACTGTTTATATATCCAAAAAAAATTCGCACTGAAACCAGAAAGGCTAGAATCCCAAAAAGATTCATTTTTTAAGAGTGAAGGAAGTCCACCTTCACTCTGTGAAGCAGATGTTTTTAAAAGAGATCAATATAATTAAATAAATTAGTACTATAATGACCAAATTCAGCAGCATGAATGTACTTTGCATGAAATATGAAAAGTCTGCAACACTTTAACTCACTAAATGCAGGACATCGTCTCTGGTGTTGCTCTGCTAGGACTTTTTTTGCTCTGGAAAAACAGTCCAGTTATTTATGGCAGTATAAGAAATTGTAGTTTCTTTGTTGTATGATGAAGGATAAGGTAACGAGTTAGGAGCCTTTTTCTTGTACTGTGCTTGTACATTAACATAGTGTATTTTCTGTACATTTCAAGATTCATTTTGCGTCTGCCATCAGCGTTTATCATAAATTAATTAAAGTCAGCCAGTTTCATTGACACCTATATGCATTACATATTTGGCGAAAGTATTGGTACCATTCTACTTTTAAAAATAAAATCAAAATGATCTCTGAACTAAGTAGAAATTGACGTATTGAAGTATTTGGTATCTACCATTCTTTATTTCACATTCAATTGAACAGAAATGTTGCTTTAGAATTATGATGTAACATACAGTCGTATGCAAACGTTTAGGCACCCCTGACAAATTCCATCATTTTCATATATAAATAATTGGGTGCTTGGATTCAGCAATTTCATGTTGATCTATCAAATAACTGAAGGACACAGTAATATTTCAGTAGTGAAATTTGTTTTATTGGATGAACAGAAAATGTGCAATATGCATCAAAATTAAATTAGACAGGTGCATAAATTTGGGCACCCCAACAGAAATATCACATCAATATTTAGTTGAGCCTCCTTCAGTAGAAATAACACCCTCTAGACTCTTCCTATAGCCTGTAATGAGTGTCTGGATTCTAGATGAAGGTATTTTGGACCATTCCTCCTTGCAAAACATCTCCAGTTCAGTTAGGTTTGATGGTTGTTGAGCATGGACAGCCCACTTCAACATCACCCAACAGATTTTCAATGATATTCAGGTCTGGGGACTGGGATGGCCACTCCAGAACATTGTACTTGTTCCTCTGCATAAATGCCAGAGTAGATTTTGAGCAGTGTTTTGGGTCGTTGTCTTGTTGAAATATCCAGCCACAGCATAACTTCAACTTTGTGACTGATTCCTCTACATTATTCTCAAGTATCTGCTGATATTGAGTGGAATCCATGCCACCCTCAACTTTAACAGAGCACTGGCCCCACAGCATGATGGAACCTCCACTAAATTTGACTGTGGGTAGCAAGTAATTGTCTTGGAATGCTGTGTTCTTTTGCCACCATGCATATAACGTCCCTTGTTATGACCAAATAACTCCATCTTTGTTTCATCAATCCCCAGCACCTTCTTCCAAAATGAAGCAGTCTTCCAAATGTGCGTTTGCATACCTCAAGCGACTCTGTTTGTGGCGTGTGTGCAGAAAAGGCTTCTTCCACATCACTCTCCCGTAAAGCTTCTCCATGTGCAAAGTGCGCTAAATTGTTGAACGATGCACAGTGACATCATCTGCAGCAAGATGATGATGTAGGTCTTTGGAGGTGGTCTGTGGGCTGTTTTTAACCGTTCTCACCATCCTTCGCTTTTGCCGCTCCGATATTTTACTTGGCCTGCCACTTCTGGCCTCCATTTCCTCACTATGTTCCTCACAGTGGACACTGACAGCTTAAATCTCTGCGATAGCTTTTTGTAGCCTTCCCCTAAACCATAATGTTGAACAATCTTTGTTTTTAAGTCATTTGAGAGTTTTTTTGAAGCCCCATTCAAATCAACAAAATAACAAGTGTGCCCAAATTTATGCACCCGTCTAATTTCGTTTTAATGGATATTGCACATTATCTGTTAATCCAATGAACCTCATTTCACTACGGAATTATCACTGTGTCCTTCAGTTATTTGATAGATCAAAATGAAATTACTGATCCAAACACCCAATTACTTAAAAATTAAAATCATGGAAATTTTCAGTGGTGCCTAAACTTTTGCATACAACTGTATTACTTTAAATAGTAAAACAAATGAAAATGGCACAGACAAATATATTGGCACCCTTCTTCTAATATTTAATTACACAATAAGTGAATGGGGATGAGTTTTGGTAGGTGCATAAGTAGATGGAGCATATGGACTTTTTTCATCCTTCTTTCTCCCCTTCCAATTGGACCTGTCTACTTCCCCCTCACCCTGCCTTGTCTGCAACTTCTCAGCAGGTTTGAATGGTGGAGGGCTCTCACATGCTTCTTCAAGTGCGTTCCCAAGCTTTAATGTCCCAGTTAATAATCGACACAGTATAACTCAGGGAAAACTGATTTAATTTAAATAATTACATTGATTAGCACATGTAGAAACCTAGAAAGTCAAGTAACACATGTACTTGCGTAGCGATATACTTGGAATTCATTATACAGACAAGTCGCTCGTCTGTACGGTGGAAGAATCTGAAGGTAGCTGAAAGGTAGATGGTTTGAGCCCCCATCCGGGCAATTCTTGTTTTAGAAACGTGACTACTTCAAAACAACAGTGTAGTTTACTTCTAAACTCAAGAAGATCTAAATTGATATTTACATATTTGTATACAGAGACCTAGAAAGTCCATTAACACTTGTGCTTGCAGAGTTCTATTCTGGTAATTCACTCCCGAGCTGTCGGCCGTAGAACCACTGGAAATAGGCAGTTTGCCGAATAATGATAATGATGGTTTCTTTCTGGTTATATGATGGTTACGAACAACAAAGCATACCTTCTCTGTCTCCATTCTTTCTAGTGAACTCAATTAAGGTAGAAGTCTACAGTGATGAAGAGCCCACAGCTGTTCCACAACCAGAAAGGAGAGAAGAGAGAGAGAATGATGATGGATGGAGGGATTACACACTAGAGAAGGAAAGCGTAGGGGAGCTAGGGGTTCTGGGGAACCAAGGAAGTGTTTATGGGAAGCTGGCCAGTCCTCAATCTGCATCCCCTGGTCCTATCCGACTACCAAACGGGAAACTCAAGTGTGATGTTTGTGGAATGATTTGCATTGGACCAAATGTGCTGATGGTGCACAAGCGCAGTCACACAGGTGAGGCCAGATTAACGGCTAAGTAGCTTGAAGAGGAAGATGTGTGAAATAAAAACTTTTTTTGTTTTTAAACTTTCATTCTTTCACTTTTCAGTTGACACCTGTGTTGATCGCAGGCTTGATTCTTCCTTGACTTTTACATTTTGTCCATACAGTCAATTGTTGGTGTTTGTATTGTTAAAATAAAGTAGTTAAACGTGGCTCCAATTGTATTGGACAACACTGACTGCCCATGTTGTTGTCAGGTGAACGTCCATTCCGGTGTACTGAGTGTGGAGCCTCCTTCACTCAAAAAGGGAACCTGTTGCGCCACATAAAGCTCCATTCAGGAGAGAAGCCCTTTAAATGTCCTTTCTGCAACTATGCCTGCCGCCGCCGGGACGCCCTGTCTGGACACATCCGCACACACACTGGTAAGACTAATTTGCCTGTTTTAAACTGGAAAACCAGGAAACTGGACCTTTGGATTGGACCTAGTTGGACAAGATAGAGCCAGCTTCCGTCCTTTTGTGTTGTGTGTAATAGCAGTGCAAATTCCCTGTTGTTACGCAATGATGTAATACCTGTCAAATAGCATCCTTTTTCAGTTTTCAGTGTCTTCACTATAACGAGCCAAATCTTTAGCAAAATGCAAGCGAATCATTATCAAGGTCCATTCAACTGTAAAACGGGGCTTAGAGGAAGTAGATACCTTTTGTCTTCACTGGAATGTATGTTACCACATGTATGAACATGACATTTAAAATTACTGAAAACAGGATGTCCTGTTGTTGTTTTTTCTTTTTAATGAAGACATGTATTGAACAGGTGTAGAGAGACAGACAAGCCTTGGGAGGTCTCTCTGCTATTCTAAGCAAGTAGTTTGGGTTTCAAGGAAATCAAACTCGCAAAACAACGGATTTCGGCGAAATGACGTTATTCTGTGAAGGTGGAACATTGCGGTGGAGTGTTGGGTGTATTCAAACGTCATAGGCGAGGAACAGAGAGCGGCTTCGGGAATTTACGGAGAAGGGGGATCCCATAGTCTTGAGTGATTAGGCCTTGAACTACTGTTAAATGATTTAATCAAATGAATAACACATGCATCTATCTATTTTATTTGACTTGTTCCCCGGTATCAAGTGTTTTATTATATTTGGTTAAACAGATTTTATTAAAATAGAGAATCATGACAGATCATTAGTGTAACCATTGGGCCATGAATTGCTACTTGAATTGTGTTTCTCTGCGACAGTGTCCTCTGCGACAGTGGGTAAACCGTACTCGTGCAGTTACTGTGGCCGTAGCTACAAGCAGCAGAGCTCCCTGGGGGAACATCTCGAACACTGCCACATCTACCTAAAGAATCTACAGGACCATCAGCCAGCACGCAACACTGACCAGACTGCACAAGGTAACACACACATGCAAACAGACAATGTGCATTTCCCCTTTTCCATGATAATACATCCACCTGGCAAATGGGGAAATTCAAAAAGCTGAATAAATACCATGGTCATTACACAGGTACATCTTCTCCTGAGGGTAACAAAAAGCCACTCTCCTGTTTATTAGGTTGCACAGATTATTTCAACAACTACACAATACCACTGACGTGTCAGGTTAGTGGCATTCAAGAAGGTGGTGACAAATATTCAGTCTTTGTAACCAAACAACAATTTTCTGGATCTATTAATATCTAAAAATATACCTGAATAAAATGAACTCTGTAATTTGTATCAATATGTGTAAGGCCAGGTCTAATTAATAATAACCTGCATTTGCAATCATCAAGAATGTCAATTTTGCAACAATGCCAGTCTAGCTACCACGACCAATTCTTAAATATAAAGGTAGATATTAGACCATTTTAGACCACCAAGTCTTAAAGTACAAATAAAATAAATATTGGCACAATCATCACTTCATGCGCAACAGTTCTTTTAGTTAATTCCTGTTTGATCCATCTTCGCAGTCTGAGTGGGTGGATCTACTCACCTGCAAATGACCCCAGCCTTGTATGTTTGCTCCACTAAAGAGTGCAAATGTCTCAGTTGTCTGTGAACGTAATGCAAATTAAGTTGTAAAGCATCTCCTCAAATACATTTGTAAGTTCAATACAATTGCTTAATTTTATTTCTCAATACTGAGTTGACTTTTTTCAAACCTTCACACAGTTTTCTTTACCAACATGGAGCTTAGAACAACAGTTTCCCTCACAACCTAAATAAAATCAAACTAACAAAACATCTTAACAACTCATTCTACCACAACACCCAGCTGAAGTACTTTCCCAAAACAAATACACATTACACACAACCTAAAAAAATTATAACAGGTAGCATTACAAGATGTATGATTTTGTTTTTGAATTGTCTTTGATTTTGTTTTGATGAACCAACATTGCTTTACAAAACAAGAGTGGCACCTTCTTACTCTATAGATTGTACAGTAGAACAGGAATGAATAAAAAAATGCTTACTTTTGCCATTATGTTTACATAGAGTAATTCCAAACTACAAAAAAGTACTTAACATCAACTTATTATTTTGGCACCCTTCTTAAATATGAGTGAAACAACTGTAAAAACAAAGTTTTTTTATTGTTTATCCTCTTGATCTGTCATTGAGAATATTTATACAAATTTAAACCTTGAAGGTACACTGTGTAGAGTGAATACAGAACCACTTTCTCTTTCAGTGACCCACTTCCAAAACCTGTAGACCATGTATTTCATGACATTTAAAAAATCAGAAAAAATAAATTTTGATGTGACAATGACTTCCCACAATATGTAGTGCATATGTTGCCATTTGAACAGGTATTGCATTGAGGACATGGTGAGTTGTGCATCCACAGTGCTGGTCAATGGGTATGCGCTGGGTGGTATCCTGGCAGAGGTAGTTACTGTAGGTTTTGATTTAATATCTGCTGGTACTTGGAGTCTGTTATACCATGTAACCTAATAAATTCTCCAGGTCCACTGTACTTTTCTGCCTGGCTATCTTTCTGTCTACACCAAACCCACCTTTTGGTGTTTATAAAAACAAATACTATTTTGGTCTCATCTAACTATAGAGTCCGGTCCTATTGAAAGTTCCAGAGATGTTTGGCAAACTGTAGTTGCTTGAGGTTGCTGTTTGATGACACCTGATTTTCTAGCAACCCTCACAAATAATCTGTGGTTATGAAGGTGGTATCTGATGATATAGTTGTGGAGGCTTTTTGACCCCAAAACCCAACTGTCTGAAATGCTCCAGCTTTGATCCTTGGAGACTATTTGGCCACTCAAACCATCTTCTTCATTGTGTGTGGGGGGGTCAATATAGACACAAGGCCTCTTCCAGGCTGATTCTTAACATCTCCAGTTGCTTTAAAATTCTTAATTATTGCCTGGAGGTGTAAATAAGCATTTTCAACTATTGAGCTATATTCTTATAGCCATTTCTTGGATTTGTGCAGCTCAACAACATTTTGTCGTACCACATTACTGTATTCTCTGGTCTTTCCCATAGTGATAGCTGACTAGGGGAATTTGACACATATTGTCACCTCATGTTTATACCACAGTGAAACAGGAAGTCATACCACTTCGGTGTTCCCATTCTCTCAGGTGAACTTAATAATGTAAAAGATCAATAGGAATGTAGTTCAGTTAGATTTTACTCAGGAATTCCTAGGGATTTCAATAATTCTGGCGCATGTTTTGGAATAATATTAACAATCACATGTGTTGTTTTCAATCATTTCCAAATCAAGGTTTGAATTTTGTGAATATTTTGAGTAAAAGATCAAGAAGATAAACAATAACTTTTTTCACAGCACGTTTTGGTTATATTTGGTCATTTATAATTAAATCAATTAACAGACACTCAGAACAACTTACAGTAAGTCAGTGGTCTTCAAACCCTTCCATGGAGGGCCTAGTGTATGCAGGTTTTCGCTTTTACCTTGTACCAGCCTGATGGAGTAGCTCACTAATTGGTTAGTATCTCCCCTCACCTGGCAGTCTAGGTCCTAATTTGGCTCTAATTAAAGGGAAAGACCAAAAACCAGCATACACTAGGCCCCCCATGGAAGGGTTTGAGTACCACTGCAGTAAGTACAGGGACATTCTCCCTGGAGCAAATAAGAGTGAAGTGCCTTGCCCAAGGACAAAATGACATTTGGGAATCAAACTGGCAACCTGTCAACTACTAGTCTAACCACTGAGCAATCTGACCCACAATGGGAAAGATCTTTAGACCAGAGGGAAGAGTGCCCCCTACTGGCCTTCCAACACCACTTCCAGCAGCACTGGTCTCCCATCCAGGGACTAACCAGGCCCAACCCTGCTTAGCTTTAGATGCAAACCAGAAGTGGACTACAGGGTGCTATGCTGCTGGTTTTCACTTAAATGTAATATTACTGAAAAGTATGTTACCATGTACAAAATGGGTTTTTAAATGCATTTTGTGTCAAAACAATGAAAATTATCCAGTTCGGTCCACGTATACTGCTAAATGTGCTAACTGTATGAAGAGTTTAGAAAACATTACATGAGAAATGCGATTAACCAACCATAGTAACAATGTTAATTTGTCTGGAATTATAGTAATAAGATTCCACGCATCCGGTCCGAAATATTAGATTTTCTTTTGGCTTCATAACCGATTTTAGTAAGCGAATGCTTACCTCTAATGGCAACTGCTAATCTGGGGATGTGTGCCCTTGACTGGTTTCTACCGCACTGGACAGATGGGTGACAGTGTATGGCTCTGTTTTAATGCCGCTATGGTTCCTAAGGCCCATTGTTGTGCAAAGTCATTTGATGCAATCACCTCATTGTAGCATTATGACACAGCCCCCATGGCACACCTATCTGAACACCATTTCTGGAAGCTGAACATTTCCCAATTCTTCCATTAAAATTTCCCAGGCATATCACCCATTGAGCTTAATTAAGTTTGGGATGCTCTTGATCAAAGTGTACATCATCGTTTTTCAGTTCCAATAACATACAGCAACTTTACACA
This sequence comes from Umbra pygmaea, assembly GCA_016801145.1. NCBI lineage: Eukaryota > Metazoa > Chordata > Actinopteri > Esociformes > Umbridae > Umbra > Umbra pygmaea. The sequence continues at coordinate 18,637 of JACXGM010003162.1, read as the reverse complement.
TCCATTAAGAAGCTGGGACCATTCATAATGCTACAATCCCAACTGCCTGAGGCCAATGGTGGTCACACAATATACTCACCAGTTGTATGGTCAGCCCTCCTATTTAAATGTCTTTGGTCAAAACATTTGAAATTTGTGCCAGAGTATGGTTTAGTGGTCAACGTGCCCGTCTCTGGAACACACATGCCCCCGGCGCGGCTGCTGTCTGTGTACTTCCTCTCTGTCTCCCTAGCATATGCAACTGTTCTTTCATTGAAAATAATTAAACAAATTACCCCCAAAAAATACTATTTAATTGTTGCATTTACATGTTTTTGGTTTAGTGTTTATAAGTAATTCCAATGTTTTTTTATTGTTGTCCATCTTGTAAGTATTTGAACAGCGTCTGTTGTGTTTTGCGTAGCTGAAGAGTGCCCAAGCATGGAGTCAAAGCCTGTTGTTCAGTCGTCCTCTGAGAAACTCTCCAATGTAGACAGGCTTGCAAACGGCATCACCAAACGCAAAAGTTCCACACCGCAGAAGTTTCTGGGTGCGTTGTGTTTTCTTCTCATGTCTTTTTGAAATGTTCCTTTATGTGTTTAAAAGCCATTGTGACTAAAGTATAATGTCAAACAGCCTTATGACTCAGATGTTGTCTCTTCTGTTCTGTTTAGGAGAAAAACACATGAAGCTCCACGTGCCTGATATGTCGTATCCACTGTCAACTGGGCCTGAGACACACGGGGAACGTGACCACTCTGTACCCACCTCTCACCCAGAGGACGGGGCTGGTGCTGCATGGTTAGTGGGGGGCCAGTACATGGGCACGTGTGGAGCAGGTGAAGAGCTTGGCTCTGAGCCCTCTCAGCTGGCCCCACCTCACCCTGTTGGCTTGCCCCTGTCAGACCCCGGCGCAGTGCTCAGCTCTCTTTACTGCCACATGACTCCTCTGGGTTCCCCGGTCAACGGCAGAGCGGTCATCTCTGTGGGGCTCTCTGGACAGAAAAGAGACGAGGGAAGCATGGAGGTGCCCTCAGGTCCCAGCCAGACTCACAGCCCCACAGTGCACAACGGCCACAGTAACGGCCCCCACAACTCCAAAGACAAGTCCGATACCGAGAGCACAGCAGAGGATCAGCCGAGCACCAGGGCCACACCTCCGACCAGCAGCTCCAACAACCAGCAGCACCTCCTACACCACATACAGTACCTACCCCCAGCCCTGCTCCGTAGCCGCCCCTACCTCTGTCCCAACCCCAGCCGGGCTAAAGTCCCACACACAGAGAAGGAGAGATGGGACAGTGTTTGCCCCATGCCCATCAGCAGCCCCACCCCTGTAATGGAGTCAGGGGGCCCCAGTTCGGGGTCACCGCCCATCTCCAGAGAGGCCTTCATAGAGGTCCAAGTGGTGGACGGCGCGGGGCGGGCGGTGCGCTCGTTCCGCTGCGAGCACTGCCGCATGTTCTTCCTGGACCACGTCATGTTCACCATACACATGGGCAGCCATGGTTTCCGACAGCCCTTCCAGTGCAATGTCTGCGGGCACCGCAGCTGGAACCGCTACCAGTTCACATCGCACATCATCCGCGGGGAGCACCAGGTGGGCTGAGCATCGTCGGCCCCTGGCCCAACTGCTCCTTCAAATATTTACACAAGATGGGCGTTGTGGGCGGTGGTTCCAGATCGGCATGTGTCTAACAGTGGGAGCCAAGGGCTAAAGGGGTGAATTGGGACTGGCTGGGGGTGAATAAGGCTGTGGGTGTGGTTTGAGTGCTAGGGGTGTCTGGTGCTTCAAATAATATGGGCTCAGGTTTGTTCTGCACCAGATTACACAGACCCATTGCCTTAACAGCATTTTATTGAGTAAAGATTTGTCAGGGAAGCTTCGCACTCGTTGAAGTAGGGGGCGTGTATGTTTGTCACGTTACACACAGACACGCATCGCCTTATCTGTTACATTGCAGTATCCGCGTACTCATTTTATAAATGGTCACATGCATAGGATACACAAGACAAACCTTACAATGACATTACTTGCAGGTTCCTGCTCAACAATGCTAAAATATATTGTTTACAAATAATTTAATAACCTGTGTAAATGTGATTGTGTCAAGAGGATTATAACCAGTGATAATTTCCTGCTTTAGCTGCAATGATCCTTCCCTGGTGGATGGTTACAGATGTCAGGGGTAGGCTCAATTAGGAGCATTTTAGCAGATGTGACTCAGAGCCATGCCAGTAGGACTTGAACAGTCACCTAATGGAAAATTGCACTTCTAGATTTTATGCTTATGAGAATTGAGATATTCCTGTTTTGAGACTGCGCAATTGCACTGATGCATTATAATGTAATTCTTTTAAATTTGAATTTGTATAAGGATGCCCTTATCACCTAGCTTACAGGTTTTTCTGTTTTCTGAAAGAGACTGGCAACCTACAGCATTTGGTACTGCTCCAATTAGTGCTCTATTGACCATTGTAGTTGTCACTGACACAGGTTACATTTACTCAGGCAGCAATGATCTGCTAGTTCCCCCTCATTTTTTTTTTTAAACAATTGACCAATAAGCAGGCCTGAAAACGTGGATTCACACAAGACTGATTAGTGGATAAGAATTCAGAATTGCTACCTGGCAAATGGCTGCCATTAGAGCCTGTCTCGTAACCTTCATTTGAATCCAGGAAAAGTGACTCAAGTCAACTTCCACAGATTTTATTTTGCACTGATCGGTCAAGGAAAAAGTGACTCGTCTGGTAGGTAGATTCTGATTGCACATGCTGAGATCTAGAGAGTGGGAAAAGCACCAAAGTCTATTTCACTCAAATGTTTGAAAAACTTTACTTTTGTATAGTTACCTGTATGTAGTGTTTTTAGCAATGCCTTGTTAAACGTGGTCAGCTATACTCCAAATCAATGCTGCAGAGTTAGCAACACAACTCTGGAAAAAAATGTTACCTCTTTGCAAAGCAACAGAAAACCTCTTGCCTAAATGTATTTAAGCTCGCTGTTGCAGTATATTGTTTTATTTGAAATGTTCAGTATTTGTGTGCGTATTGAAACAATTGTTTGCATATCTTTAAAGAAAACAATAAAATTGTAATATGAATGTGCTTGATAAGTTTAATTACTGAAATATCCATTAGTTTAATTTGTTTAAACCAATATAGGTGTTAAGGTATCTCAAACCATAACAGAATCCTGTCACTGAGGCATTTATGAAATGTCTTAATATTGAGAAAACACGTAACATGGAAAAATACCATTACCTTAAGCTGGAGGCAAAACTCTAAATAGTTGTTACCTTTAGAAACCAATGCTTTTACGCAACACAACCAAGCTTTCTGTTCCAAGTAATTTAAGTTCCAACAAAAGCATGTTATCTTAGGGTGAATCCCATTTCTCTGTCTTACCCCTTCCCCTTGTCTTACCCCTAGCCCTTACCCCTCGAAACCGAGTGGTAGGGGATAGGGTTGAAAACATACCCCTATGAAATGAAACACCACTTGGTTACAGTTACGTTATCATACATCGTCGCTAACAGGCTGATACATCACCAGAAAAGACAAGTGTTGCTCACAAACTTAAAGATATCAAAAGAAATCCGCTGCTAATGTAGTTTAATTAAAACTGTAGACATGCATGGTGTCCATTCAAGGTTAGTCATTGAAATGCGGGAATGTTGTTCACATCAGCAATGTAACGAAACTAGCGATTTTTAAAAAGTTTCAATTAAGAAGATGGTTGCAAATATATATCCACAGGACTGTGTAGAGCACAAAACAAGTCTGTCGTAATTTTTAAGTCTATTATTTAAGCCGAAAATACATTTATTAGACTCTCTTGATGAGCTGGCTAGCATTGTTGCCGGTTGCGCAGTGTATTCTGGGTACCCCTTGGTTTCAAGTAAGCTCTCGAAAATGCTTAGTTTTAAGGGGT